>JAVXUL010000001.1:20372339-20407954 GCA_035590515.1 Trichilia minutiflora
AAAGTCAAGGCAGGACACAAACCTGTGAATGGTGGAAGTGAGAATAGTAGCAATGAAGTATTATCCACAAGTAGTGAAATGAAAATAACTCGAACAATTTAGGACCAAAATACAAGGTTGAAACATTTTGTAATTTGGCAGATTAAATTTGAAATTATTAATACTCTCCCATTCTATGTTTGATGCACTTCAGAAAGCTTTATTTCGAGCGCACAGGTATCAAAGTCAACACAAGAAAATAAATATGGAAAAAAACTCACTCTGTATGACCAAGGCAAAAGCTCTGCAGCTCATGAGCTCCTTCCAAAGGCTTCTTTGGGAACACCGTAACCTGTCAAAAAAGTGAGATCATGTAAAAGAGGTGCAAAACCAATCTAGCCATTTATGTAATACAATGGATCAAGGCAATTTACACGAATCTTGAAATCCCGATCAGCACTAATGACAAACTGTCCATCTGGTGAAAACTCCTGCAAACAGTACAGGTCAATAGTAAGCCACCACAAACCCGTATGTACAGGGGAGGAAAGATTTCACTGATGTGAATGACTCACAAGGCTAGTAATGATGCTACAATAGTGGGCAAGCATTTGTGCTGCCTTCTTATTAACTACTGCTTCACTTCTATCAAGCTCAGGCAGGTCCACAACCCAAACAACTCCAAATTTGTCAGCAAAGCAAACATGCTTATCATCATTGCTTATGGCAACCGCAGTTACTCTCTTCTCAGAACACCTGTCACATTCACAATAATTAAGGAATTTTCATTAAGAATTTTTGGCGGAAATAAAGGTAATTTAACAATTCAGATGGAAAATATAATTCTTCTTTAAAATTCATAAATCTCCATACAGACTTTCAAAACTTACACAGTACTGATACATCGCCAAGTCTCAGCAGACCATATCTTGACAACTTTGTCATCGCCAGCAGATACAAAGAGCTTCCCATTTGCTCCATACCTGATAGATCTTATAGAATCCTTATGAGAAGGTGAGGCAGAATCGTCCAACAAAGAAACCGCACAATCCCCTCTGTCAATTGAAGTAGAAACAAGGAACTCAATATGTTGAAAAATGCAGTTAACATTAACTTGGAGAACTAACAAATCCGATTTCCCAAACTTGGATATTCTATCGAGCAGCGAGAAAACTTTAAAAACGCATATCATATAAAATTGCCAAATTCAAATTTTCACAATTTCAGAACTGCAAAAACATTTTCAACAGTGCCCACGAGGAGTGATTCATCTTAACTAAGTTTGCAGACCATAATAATATCGCCAAGTGTATAGAATAATTTTCGAAAAAAAAAAAATTCACTAACTTAAAAAGTTTATACTGAACTCGATTGGCTAATAATTTCTCAACTAATGAATAAAGACCAGAAAATAACTTACAGGAGATCATAGACTCGAAGGTCCGAACCAACGGCGACAACAACAGAATTCTGGTCCGGGTGAACCGCAATGAGAGCTGGAGCTACCTCAATATCTCTGTTTTCTATCTCTCCGATTTGAGTGTCCTCCATTTGTAGCTTTAGCTTAGCCTAACCTACTGAAAGAAGTCTCGTTTAGGGATTTTATCCCTTGTTCACAATTTTGGGCATAAAACGAATTCTTTTCTTTTTTTTTTTTTCGTGTGTGTATCTAAGGGTGGTAATATTTTCATCCAGTTTTTTTTTAAAATATACGAAAAATACTCAATTTTTTAAATTAATTTTTTTAAATAATTATATTAAAAAAATATTAACGAAAATATCCAAAAATTTATTTTTTGAACGATTTTATTTGTACTTTTGAATACGACATTTTCAAATATGACAAAAAAATATTCACTTTCAAACATAAATATTAAACATAAATATTAAGTACATTTTTTATTATAATAAAAAATATTAATTTTTGAATACGGATAAAATCGTTTAAAAAAATTTATTTTTAAATATTTTAATTAATATTTTTTTAACATGCTTATTTTAAAAAATTAACTTAAAAAATTAAGTATTTTTATATATTTTCCGTTTTTTTTTATGTAATAGGCTAATAGCTGTCATTAGTAATTACTCCTCTTTCAAAATTTTAAAATCGTAGTATTTATAAATACCTGCATTTAGTATCAAAACAATACTTTTTAATATTCATTTTTTTTTAATTTTTCATGTAATATTCCATCCACATCTACGATAAAAGCTAATTTAAAGAGCATTATTTTGGTCTCCAATTGTATTCTTGTGCTATGAAATATAATATAGCAAATATTAGACAAATACAAGAAGATTCATTACTTTTGTGTGTTAAAATAAACATTGCTATTGATTTGATTGGTTATTGGTTTATAAACATTGCTATTGATTTGATTGGTTATTGGTTTATCCGAATTGACACATTGCGCATCCAAAAATGCATTAATCTGTAATTCCCTTTCCTTGAATAAAAAATTCACTTATTTTACTTTAGTTCAAATCGTAAATCTTTTACATTTTACGTAAAAAAAAAAATTTTAACATCGAGCCTACTAAAAATTCACGTTTTCGTTGACGTTAGCAGGGGCCGCGCGTACGCAGGCCCCCTCTACCACAAATTATGACGTAGGCTCTGCCACTTTGGACAGACCTTAGGCGGGTGCACCTCCCGAGTGCAATGGAGGCCACCAACCTAGGCCATGGGCCTTAATGATCACCCATTGACCCCGTCCAGGTAAGTATGTTGCTCCATCCTCATCTTCAACTAATTATACAGATGCTCCTCCTCTTAGTTTTCTCATGTTACCAATGTGGGATTTCACGCTTCTTTCTGCTACCCAACCAATAAGATGCAGCTGGGGTAGGGGTGGTTGAGTTTTGTAACCGGTGGGATTGCTTCACTCGTTCCTTAGGATTAATATCCATAACATCAGCATCAGCTTAAAAATAAACTTTATTTACTTTCACATAAACACCATCATAGCCAAAAATATTTAGAATATCTTTCAGCATAGATATGAAGTCACTGGCATGGTTGCAACTTCACGATTTCACTATTTCCCATTAATTTATTGTTCCAACCTCGGCACTTTGATAAGCTAAAACGATGTAAGCTGTTATTAATAGATTTTGTGGAAAATTAACTTTCGTTCAACAATCTTGAACCAAAAACGGGCATCTGCAGCCAAATTAAAGAAAAGAATAGAAAAGAAAAATGAAAAAACTTAAAAAATAGATAAACTAGAGACAAACAAATTCTTGTTCTCCATTCATATACTCAATAAAGAAACAATAATATTTTTTCATCCATGCTACCACTACACAATTTCAAGTACCACTCATCGTTGCTAGTGAAACTGATCAAAAATTTCCCTCTAAACAGGAGTCTACATCTGAAACTCCTAAAATCAAGTGAAAACAAGGCCAATGATTATGGCTTACAAACAAAACAGCGTAGCCACCAGGATGCTCATTCCTTGTCTTTGAAAAAGGGAGATGCACCAGCAAAAGTACAATTAACACAACAAAGCAGCAGTTAGAATTGATGGATACCTAAATTCTTAGGATCGTACAACCAAGAATTGTTCCACGACACTGTGTCATTGTAGCTATCTGACGCCAAGTTGGTCTCTCAGCTCCAACTGTCAAGACATCAACATCAGACATTGGTTTGATATCCCAATTCCACCTGTCAGGGCCAATAACACCTCCAATTACATAAATGTCACCACCCATTCCAATCATTGCAAAACTAATTCTCCTCCGAAACTCAGATGCTGAAGCCACCATCTTTCTCACTTCTCTGCCTTGCTTGATAATAAATCCATGGCTCATCACGTAAACAGATCCTTGAACAACTGCCATTGGACCCTGGAGCCAGCCATAATCCTCAACTGTCCACCCAAGACACATATGGTCTAGCACTTGCACTGTTGACAAGCCCTTGTGCAATACATGTACCTTTTCTCCAATAACAACTCCTGTGCACGCCGAATTATGAGTGCGATGGAGATCAGGAATTGGGATCCAGACATCCTTATCAGGATCATACATTTCTGCTTGAGAAATTGACTTTCGACAGCTGGTGAAACCTCCTGCAACAACAATCTTTCCATTCAAAGCACAACATGCAAACATTGCACGAGGCACAAGCATGGATGCACGAGGGGACCACTGATGTATAACAGGGTCATATGACCAGACCTCATTGGTAGCAAAGCTCCCATCTTGGTCTCCAGTCAATAGGTCAACAGCATCACTGCCACCACCAAGCACAAAGAGCTTTCCAGCAGTGGAGACAACGCCAAAGTGTGCAAGGTGCCTAACTTTTGAGGGAAGAACTGGTAGAGTAATCCAAAGGTCTCTCAGAGGGTCATAAAGCTGCCATAAATTCTCAGGGTCAAAAGCACACACACATAGTAAATCCTCTGAGGAACCAACCTCCTGTCGGGCTTTAAACAGCTCACGGCTACGAATAGCAGCTCTCCAAGAACGAGAAACAAGCTCCAGCTTGGGATGGAGGTAGAAGGGAACCCGTGCAAGGCACCTAAGGGCAACGGCGTCCGGAAGACCTTCAATCAATTCAGACATGCTATCACAGTACCATCCGTTTTGTATGATTCTTCACTTAGGAATTCCTACTGTATTGAAGATAGCAATCATAAAGACAACCTGCAACATCAAAATGGATATAAATATATAAGAACCACTTAAAATTTCTAGAATACAGAAATCATAAGACAACTTATGTTGTGGTTGCATTTTGATGGAAATGGAAGCACGGCATTTGTTTAACATAGCACAGGCAAAATCAGAGAAAGAAAAATGATCCTTCAGATTGTAGAAACTAAAGTCTCAATGTAACCAACAACAATGTGAAAATCCTAGCTAGAAATTAAGAGCATGGAGAACTCTTTTGATAATGCCATAACTACTATGTTTTTGCCTGCTCATTAGTTAACATATTTATGTACATGAAAAATGCAACACCCAAGTTAGAATAATTTGTATTAGAATTTTATAGTTTATAACGTCAACCCAATTACTTGAATCAAATTTCAACCGTACAGGATTTTGATAATTTTGGATATCATTTACTAAAAGTTCCTTTTATCCTACAAGTATAGATCAATAGCCACTTTATCAAAGGAAATTTAGAGTTCAACTCTCTCTATACATTATGAAGACAAAATAAAGATAACGAGGCAAGCAGTATCAAGCATGAGAAGTCACCTGAAAAATTATCAAATGAGGTAACTTCTTATGCTTGATATAAATAAGTGAGAATTACGAAGATGTTTATTAAATTCCACAGAGAAACCTGGTAAAACAGTATCAAGCATTAGCAGTCACCTCATTGGTAACTTTCAGGTACCTTATGCACATAAAGAACAGGCTAGCACAGAAATCTGAAAAGTTATGGACATCCAAACCCACATCATCAATGTCATAACACATTTTAGGTTCTGGTTGTCCTAAAAACCAGAACCTAAAACTTCGCATGATGACACTTTAAGTAACATGAAATTATTACATCTCATCATTTTCCACAAAAGAACAACGTAGCAAATAATCGAACCAAGAAAATTGTAACAAGCATATGGATAGAAGCATTTATGTTCTAATTACCACATTAAAATCCATCAAAGTATACATCGAGAATTACTAATATGGCAATCAATTCTTGAAATATAATACTCCTAGGACAAAAGGCCTACCACCCCATGCTCAAGACATTTCACTATTTCAAATTTCAACAAAGAGCGTTTCTCTACATCTATCCAGACTCCAGAATTGCCAAGATAATGATTAAAAGAGTTTGACTTCAAAACTATTGAGCATATTGACTCCAACCAATCAAAGGCTGGAAGAAAGAGGATCAGGAAAAAAATATAGAAAAGAAATGAAATAACAAAAAAAGAAGCAAACTACAATGAATGCTGGAAAATTCACATATGCATTTGCTGCCATCTATGATGCTCAAAATAATGAATTTTCAAACTCAATATTCAGAATTTGAATTAAAAGTCAATCCAACAGGTTCAACGAAAAAGCTGAAATTGTCAACTTTTTCCCTATCTTCTTGGAGACTAATCGAGTCATAACATTGTGCTTCTAATTTTTCAAGCATTTGAATTGTGTTAGGCACCTGAATTTCAAGCAAAATCTAATTTAAAGAAAAAGAAAACTCATACAGTACAATTTCAAATAATAAGATTTTGAACTTGTGCTCTATCCATTTCAAGTAGCTAGAAATCTTTCCAACCCATAGCTTTGAACTGGTAACTCATTCCTCATACACCTCATAAATTGAAAATTTCAGATGTTACCAAGAATTTCCTCATCCTACATTAAACCAAAGGATTGTCAGCCAATTAACTCGAGTTCAAAGCAATGCCCAGAGAGAACCTCCATAGATTAACAAGTATAGGTGAAGAAGAGAATTGTCAGCCAATTATGAAATTAGTTCATTTCTTTCTTTGTTTTGGTATGCTTCTTCCCACCAATGAGTATAAATCTTTCAAACTAATAAATACAATCAAATGGTCTCTTATTTCAGCAGCTGAATTACATCAATGCTTACCACCAGATAAAGAAGAGTAGAATTAAAATCAAAAGTACGAAACCCCCATCCAAATCTCAATTAAGAAATGTCCAGACCAACCCGAATTCAAAAATAACTATGAGATACACTATAAGACTGGCAGAGGGGCAAGCAAAAAAGCTGAATTTCAAACAAGGATCTTCCGAGTTCAACCTTGCTACACAGCCAAAAACTGAAATCCTTTAAAGTTTCAAGTGGAATAAAGAAGGGACATCAAATGACACCTCAGCAAACACATGTACATAAAGATTAATAAGAGGCTTAAATCCTGCATAGTTGTATGGATAAGGATGCATATGATTTCATTTACAAAGAAATTTCAAAAGAAGAAAGTGAAAAAATAACCGCCTCCACCAGTTGATACAGGATCCACGCCTAACCCAAATCCATTTCGCTACACAAATCAAAATCAATTCCACAATCACAAGATGGCATCCTTCTTCCAAATTGAATGAGTGACTGATGACAAATTATCAAATATACATATACAAGAACTACAATTTACGCCCTAAAAGAGATTAACCTAGAAAAACTACCCTCACGTGGAAAAGAAAAACGAAATTATCCATTCCGGCATAAAATTCACTTTCAATTTAAACAATTTACAAAGCAAATTAAAATTAAAGAGCAATTCGGGTAAAGTAGGCGAAATTACAGAGAAATCCTACATAGATATACCTGAAACCAAGTGCCGGTGATAAACACGAGTTGGGATTGTTTTAACAAGATTTGCACCGAGAGAGAGGGAGAGAAGCGTGAGATTGTCTGTAGAAAAAAAATGGAAAAACGAATGTCAAGTGTTTAACAGCAAAGAAAACGATGAGCTAAAAGAAAAAACAAAAATGCTTTCTTTTTTTGTTTTTTTGTGGGTTACGTGCTTTGCTTAAGCGTTACAAGTGCCTTTAAATTAACCTGTTTCTGTTATACTTATATGGTGTGTTGTGCGTAGCATAAAACCAAACAGAATAGGCGCGAGGCGGAAGGATATTCCAAGTCTAGAGTAGGGTGCTGTCCTCCAATGGCATTTTCGTTAATTCTCTTTTCTTTCATTCATTCAGTCATTCTTGGCTGTCACGTACTTTCCACGTGCCAAAAGTTCTTTGCTTTCTCACTACGTTCGGATGATATCGGTCCGCTAATTTAACTGGGAATCGTGGGAGGTCCCATTCTAGTTTACGACGATTTTTGTTTTTTTAATTAAACGGCCTTACTATACTTCGATGAATCCTAAAGAAATGTTGAACAAAATTTATTTTTAAACGGGTGGGATTAATATAAAATATAATTTAAAAAATAAAAAATTATATTTCAATGTAGTTTTATTTAAGAAAAATTTATGCATGTAATATATTTTTGCGAATCCATGCAAATTATAAATGGATCTATAGATACGTAATTTAGATTCTAACTTTTAGGTTTAGGTAAAAAAATGTGCTAAAAATCTATAATCTATAGGTTTTGGTGAAACTAAGGTGAAAATTTTGGTTTGGCTGCAAGTCTATTTTCTAGAAGATGTTGGATTTAGAAATTTTTAGTTTTAAAAAATAATTCTAATTTATGTCTCTATAAATCATATATAAAATATTTATTATTGATTTGTATATTAAAATTTGTATGAATTGTCAACTCAATTATTTGACCATTAAATAATTAAATTGACAACAATTGATAATGGATATTTTCATTAATTTGTAAGTAGAAATTAGTAATATTGATATCTCACCTAATTTTACAAACTTTCCACTCACTTATAACATTTTTTTATATTTTAATATTTTTTAAGAATTAAATTATCTATTTTCTCTTGCTAAAAAAATTATTTATTTTATTTACTCTAATCTGGTTTACAAGATTTGTATCCTAAGTTCGATATAATGAGGTCTATTTTTTTGGATATTTAATTTATGAATATGATTAAAATGCCATTTTGATTTAGCTTTTTTATTGGTCAAAATAAATTTTTTAATAAAAAGTCTTTTTTTAAAATTTTTTTAATTAATTTAGTTATTATCTTTTCAACAATTAAATATTTTATTTTATTTTACTGAAGAAATAGTTTTTGACAGTAAAGATTTTTTAAGTTTTTAAAAAAATTAAATTATCATAAATATTCGCATTGTATTTAAAAAATTTTACTTAATTTTTCTTTTAAATAACTTTTAAAAATCTCTCTATTAAAATAATTACATAATTTTTATTAAGAATTATTTATAACAATTAAACAATTAATATTTTTTTAAAAAAAACTCTACTATAAAAAATTTTATTTAAAAAGATTGACAATGTCAATGCTGGAAGCTTCACGATAGATAATGTTCAAGACGCTCAAGTGCATATGCAACAGCATCATTTGGTCATATAAATTTTGTCTCGTAATTATTGGCCATACCACTAATCAATCTCTTAGCATGATACGAAAAAATTGTAATAATCTTTATTTAAAATGTGGATATAACATACGATACAATCACCAAATAAAATAATTATTCCCCAAGAAGATTAATCACTCTCACAAGACAACTCTTCAAGCCCATAAAAATAAACCCCCCAAAAATAAGAATGTAACATTCTTTTATATATATATATATATGGGGGGCGGGGGCGGGGGGGCTTAGACGATGCTGTAGGTTGACGTGTATGAGGCTACGAAGATCAGCAGCATGAACAGAGAAAATGTCCACTTGGTAGCATTTCCATTTGATGAGGCTACATTTGTTGTTGGTACAGTATTTGATCCACTGCCTGCATCAACAGACCAAGATGAACACATATATTAATTAGTAATTTAATTTAATTAATAATAAATTAAAATTATTAATTTATAGACCTGAAGGAGATTCTGGAGATCCTGAAGGAGAAGAACCTGCCATTTTGTAGATAATCAATCAAAAAATTAGAAAACAAATCAATTTCAAGATATAATCAAGAAAAGTAATTCGACGGAGTTAATAATTAATTCTTACCACTACTGCATCCGCTGACAGGAGGAGTCTGGACCTTGCAAGCATTGGGTAGAGCCATTGCTTGAGTCTGATTAATGTTGATACCAAGCTGTGATGATGATCCACCCCCATTGATAACCTCGCATAAACATTGAGGCTGTGACCTGACCACATTAGCAAGCTGAGAACAACATGAAGAAGACGGCGTCGATGAGTTTCCTGTTATATAGTCCAAGCATGGAGACATGCTAATAAGCACGTTGTTGCAGTTGCTGCTGGATTGTGCTACAGCTCCTGAGAGAAATGTTGCTGCAACCATAACAATCATAAGCACTGTTTCGATCCCCATCTTTCCTGTCATTGTTTCAATTACCATATTCACCAGAATACAATAATTTTCCCGGAATAAATTGATGAGATTGAAGTTTGATTTAGAAATGGTGATGGATATATAAAGGGGTAATTGTGAAGGAACCTAAGGGGGGGGCAGCTGGCTTCTATGGATCACCAACTTTTCCTACTTTATAACCCATTGGTTTGGTAAACCACCCAAACTCTTGGAACTTTATTAATAAAAAGTACATGAGACGACTTATGTGTCTGTTTCTCCTTCTCATCAAATAATCTCAAGTGAAGTCAATGTATTAATAAATTGTTCTGTGTTGGTGTAAATGGAACCTACAGGTTTTGTTGACATCTACTCGCATACTTACTTTGGAAAACTCTAATTTGCTTTCTTTTTTGGAATTACCAATATAAGCACATGCTTGTGTCCATCATAATTGATAAATATTTTGTATCACAATTTTAAATAGACTGATGTAACGTTTTATTAGTTAAGGATATAATGGACATTTTCGTCAGTTTAACAAGTTCAAATTTTTTAATATGATATAAAAAGGACTAAAATATGAATATCTATATCTTGCACAACAAAATTTCATCCTCAAATTTTTTTATTGTGTTGATAAAGGTAAAATGGAACATATATTTTGAACTCATCATGTTGTCGTAGCATTTGCATTTACATTTTACTGAATAATAATTTACTTTTAAATAAAGATAGTTATAGGTGTTATACAGAGACAGAGTTACGTACGGTACGTTATTGTAAAATATTCTTATTTCAATCAGTTTGTATTTTCTAAAATATAAACTTTCGCCTTATAATTTTTTTATTGAATGGACGGTTCAGATTAGCTTATAGGAATCTAACAGTTGTTATTTTCAGAATTTCTTCTGCGTCTCATGTCAGTTTCGGAGTGGACCAAGACCAGCCCAATCTTATTCCTGTTCTGGAATATATTCAGAAATCTCCCTTTAAAGCTTATTCCTCTCTCTCATTTCTAATTTCTTGTCCCAACTTTGATATTTTTAATTTGGGGCAATATGATAAATCATCGGACACTGTATTATTATTATTATAAATAGTAGTAATATATATAATGTATTGATTAAAATTTAAAAAAAATAATAATAAATTCAAATTTATATGTAATTCTACTAAAATTTACTAAATTTAAAATTATTTGAATTTGATCTTGTAATATAATTGGTTTTAATTGATTTTAAAAAATTTGTGTTATATTATTTTGGTAAGTTATTTAAACGAACACTTGGATAAAATAATTGATGATTATATCATAGGTTAATTATTTTTATTTTTATTTTTACATTTGGGTTGAGATAACACGTTGAATTATATTGTGTCAACAAACATGTAGTGGAAATTTTTTCAAATCTTGCGAGAGGTTTGTGTAGAGTGTAGACACCCTTTTGTATTTTGACAAGTGATTGGCGGCAACTGAATTCTACTGCCCAGATGGCACAAAGATCTGCCGCCGAATCTACCCGTCTACCCCCACCGACCCACCATGAAACCTTTCCATTTAATGAATTTTCATCCCGGGTGTGTATTTTAATGGCTTTTGCCTTTTGATAAAATACAAATCCCATGAGTACATTTTTTTTTTTCTTTCTCGGGTGTATATATATATAATTAATTGTCTAGTTGATTACTATTTATAGAGTACATTTTTAAATAACATTTTAGATTCTAAAATCTTGTTTACGAGATAAATGATAAAAAAATGTAGTGTGTTATTTAAAAAATTATAAATGTGTCATTTAATTAATAAATATTATATTATATGAGACTAAAAAGTAGGATAACATATAAAAATATAATATTAATTACATTTAAAAACAAATGAGTTACAACTTAAAAAGTTGAATTGTTGTTTGATTGATTTTGTTAATTCAAATTTTTAGAGTTTTTAATCCATTATAAAATTAAAAATCTATTGGATTGTAAAAATCTTCCCATTCTTTTCAATCGAATTCGATGACACATATGAGAGTAAGTCATCGTAAGTTATTACATAATTCTATTAACAACGAAATCTCATTCTGAATTAATACAATAAATAGTCTCAATCTCACAACTGATTAAGAATACAACTCCAAAGTACAAATGGACAGAGAGACGAATCTCAAACTCCAAACAGTAACAGAAATGAGCTCAAAGTTTAATGTCACTGGAAAAGCACGAAGCCAGGAAAAGAATGAATACGGTGAGAGGAAGTGGCGTTGTAATAATACTCCCATTTGACGTGCCCCCATCTGTTGTAGGGACTGTTTTAGACCCAGTTCCTGCATTTAACGAGGAATCAAGTTTAAAATTGGTATCCCATTTGATACAGAATTATTCTCTAATTGGAATTTTAAAATTGTTTAATTTATTGTTTATTTGTATTAGGAATTCCTTTAGAATAATGAGTATTTTGTAACCTGAAGGAATGGTCGGCACTGAATCTGCTGATGGTGTAATTGGTGTTTCCGGGTTTTCATCCGAAGAATCTGCAGGTGGACTAGCTGGAGAACTCGCTGGACCATTAGCAGCTGAAAATTCAAATCATTAACAATAGCTATAGCCTATATTAATCTCCTTGTTTTGAGTAACCTATATTCTATATATGTTAAGTGTGGGTTGAATTAATCTTACCATTACACCGGCTAAACGGTGGTGTTTGCACGTTACAAGCTCCAGGGAGTGCCAGCGCTTGAGTTTGGTTAATGGCAATCCCCAACGATGAGCCACCACCATTAAGCACTGTGCATAGGCACTGTGGCTGAGATTGAACAACATTGCTAAGCTGTGAGCAGCAAGAAGATGACGGGGTTGAGGAATTCCCAGTAATGTAGTTAAGGCATGGGGCTAATCCTATAATCACACTGGTGCAACTGGATTGAGCTACAGCTTCGCGACAAAACATTGTTACTAGGACTAGAAATAGACCCAATTCAATTACTTTTAGGGCCATTTTTTTCTGGTACCGATGCTCGAGAAATGGAATAATTTTGTGTCGAATTGTAGAATTTTGAGGATAATTAGCTATGAGTCGATGAGGAAGCGAAGGGAATTGATTGATATTTATATGAAACTTGAAAGGTAAGAGTCAACAATATTAGTTAACTTTGGTTGGCCAATTTTTCCTAAATTGGTAGTTATAATCTGGTATAACAGATTTTATTATGCTTACAAATGTTTATGTTTTATGCTGTTTAGCATTATTCGGCTTTAAAATCCTATATTTTATTAAAGGAAAATGATATAAAACGCTGTGTCAGGATGTATATTATGAGCGTAGGTGGGTGGGGGAAGTTGAGTCAAAGTCCTGAGGCTTATATTATATGGGAAATCTGATGAACAATTTGAATAGGTAAATCTGGGTGGCCAACTCTGGTTTAGTGTCTTGGATTTTAAGAATTGCTTGTTGAGATTCCTATAAAATTATAAACTTAGAGCATGTTTTCAAACATTTATTGGACGAGGCATAATTACTTGTTTGATAATCTAAAATTTAAAATCTAGAATTATGTTTAGTATATCGCTTTTAAATTTGATTAACAAATAGTTTTTCATAAATAATCTGTACTAAATTTTAAAATAACGAAATATAACTTTTTTAAAATGGGTTATTTGATAATCTGATTCCATAAAATATAATATCAGAAATACTCATTAAAGACTAATTTTAAAATAAATTACTTATTTAATAAATAAATAAATAAATATTTTAAATTTATTAATTAAATTTAAAAATATGTCATCGACTTCACTATTTTCATAACGATGCTCAACAGTTATTGACAACTTATGAGGACCCTATCACACTAAAAAATTTTCAATCTACATAAATATGATATCGCCATCAGCTAAAAAAACAGAAGATAAAAATGTATATAATATTTAAAATTTCAATCATCAACATGTTGCCATCAAATATCGGTAATTATGGTTCACCGTTACTATCGTCTATTTTTTCGATTGATAAAGATTATTATTGTAATACTCCTGATTTCTAGGTTCACCAACGACGAGTGTTATAATTTTTTTTTTTTTTTATAAACATTACTTATGTCCATAATATATCAAGAATCTATAAGATTAGTGTAATGCCTATTTTTTTAAAATATTTTTAATATAAATCATTCAAAACTTTCAAATTTTAATAATTTAAAAATCAATTAAAACATTTCTAATATTTAAAAATTATCTCAATCTAAACATATATAATCATCAAAATAATAAAAAACATTATGTATAAAATCATTTTAAATTGTTTCGTTGGAACGTCTCGAGCTCGCAACAACATCCATATATCAAACATACAATTATTGAAAATGTAAAATAATATAATTTACTATTTACATTTCTTAAAAATAGTTATAAATTATAATATATACATGATTCTCTAGTAGACTCAACAAAGAATGATGTGAGTCGAGTAAAAAGATTATACTTGAATGTAATTAGATATGATACAATTACTACCATCTAATCTCTAAGTATTCCCAAGTTTCATGACTTAAAAGATAGAGGTGTGAGTATACTAAAATATATTCTATGAATAACTTAGGTTATAAGATAAATAAGAATCGTTTTAAGGTTTTAAAATGGATTAATAAACTAACAAATTTATAAAGAAACTTGTTGGTGCAAGAAATGTTCGCAGACCTCTTCACGATCAACGAGAAATGACTCAGCGAGTGAGGTGAGAGTACAAAGTGGTTGCAATGAAGTGTGAGTCTTCGCCGGGCAATGGTTGAAAGCTGGGTTGGATCTGCCAGGGTTTCAACTCCTAAGCTTACAAAACAATAACACATTCGGAGTCACGTCAGGAAGGGTTTTCGACGGACAAACTCTAATGCCTAAGTCAAAAATTGTGAAGAAAAATTTGATAAATTTTGGCGAGTAAATCGGAGTTAAATGCGAGAAACAAGGTTCCTTTACCAAGTGTGAATAAGAAGAAGTCAGAGGAAAATACCAAAAAGGAGTCTAAGAAGAAGGCCAAAATTCATTCCCCTTTTTCGTTGGAGAACCCCCCCTCTTATAGTGCCTTAATGATGATGTGTAACACCTAGTCCAAGTCTGTTAACAATATTGTTCGTTTTGGCCCAATCTTTGGGGCCTCATGGTTTTGTTCTTGATAATGAGTTATCCTGAGAACTTTTCCTTGGTCATCTATCTTGGTACTGCTCTTATCCAAGCACGCTTAATTGCGTAGTTCTTGGAAATAAACCACCACCTATCCCAAAAGGCCTTATTGACAACTTGGTTCAAACTCTACATATATAGCCTAGTAACTTTTTCTCCCATTTCAATGTGGGATTCGGTTCATCCCTGTCATTCTAGAAGCCTGTCAGAAGCCGCTCCTTGCTTTGACACCCTCGTCCCGATGTCACTTTCCGTTCTCATTGGACCGGGATGTTACAGGCCCATCAACTTTCGCTTGGTTCATCCCCGAACCACCACCATCGTATTAAAAGAGAGTTGGCTCTGATATCAATTGTAATACCTGGTACAAGTCTGTCAACAATATTGTTCATTTTTGCTCAACCCTTGGTGCCTCACGGTTTTGTTATTAGTAATGGTTTATCCTGAAAACTTCCCAAGAGGTCACCCATCTTGGTAATGCTCTCATCCAAGCATGCTTAACTGCGTAATTTTTGGAAATAAACCATCACCCATCCCAAAAGGCCTTGTTGATAACTTGGTTTCAACTCTACATATATAGTCTAGTAACTTTCTCTCCCATTCCGATGTGAAATTCGTTTCATCCCTACCATCCTAAAAGCAAGTTAGAAGCCGCTCCTTACTCAGACACCCTCGCCCTGACACCGCTTTTCGCCCTCATCAAATAAAGATGTTACATGGTGACTAGGTATCGAAGAATGAAAATGATGGGACTCTTATATTTTTGAGCTGTGAGGAGGTCCGTGGATATTTCTTGCACCAACAAAATCATTAAAAATAAATTTAATTAAAATATGTAATTTAATTTAAAAAAACATGACATCTGTATTAAAATCATTGAACTAACCATTTTTCCTTACGGTTACTCTGACCACCGTTAATGATACAATTTAAAAAAAAAAAAGATTTTATTAAAATTATTATTTAGTATAAAAATAAAAGAATGCACGCATTTTAGTTAAAAATTCGGCTCACCACTAATGTTAACCTCAAGTAGTTATATGATGACATCCGTGTTATGTGGTGAAATTACTATTAGGGTGGAGGTAAAACCGCTTTCTCCTCCAAGTCCGGGGTTACGATCATCGTATGAAAGTGCGAAACAACCACCGGAGGACCGTTGCTAATCTATGAAAACTTTAAAAAGTTTTAACAAATTAAAACAGATACATATATGTATGTAAATTGAAGAATATCATTATACCTCTTCCCTTACTTTATGAAAAAGTTGTGCTGTCTTCCGTTGCCTCCATGTTTCTCCACTCCTCGATCTATCCACTTGAGGATCAAATCCTCCTGATCAAAAGCTTCTTTGAGCTTTTACTTTTGAGGATTAAATCCTCTTCTCTCTCTAGAAGATATAGTCATCTTCAAGCTTGAATTCGATGAAGCAAACTACAAATATATGCAGACTCTTCAATCTATACCATCCAAGCATATAGGAAGCATGAAAAAAATAATTTTTTCCTTCTTAAAATTTGAAGAAAACAATTTTCTTTTTATTTTCATGGTGGCCGAACCTCCATCATCGGAGGAGGAAGAAAAACCAAAAGAGAGAAAAAATCTTTCTCTCTCTTTTATTCATCGAAGGAAGAAGAATAAAACTTCCTCTCTCTTCATTTATTATCCTTTATAATTATATTCTCTTAACCAATCAAATTGATCCAAATATGAACTAATTATCATTTAAAAATAAATGCAAAAGTTGAAATTATCATTAATCATTAATAAATTTAACTTTTCCATCCTCTATGATAAATTACCAAATTACCATTGATATATTATTTATTTTTCTTAACCATTAAGAAAATAATTTAATTAAGTCAAATTAATTAATAATTAATTAATTTGATTTAATGATTTCATAAATCAATGATAACAATTACCATGTAGCGCATAAGATAATTATCAACATGACAACCAGGTATAGTAACTTACCATAAGTCACACATATATTTATATTGTCATTTATTCTTTAACTATTTAAAGAATTATAAATATATATCTTATATATATTATTTGACCTCTTTATTATTTCAAAAGGTGCTAGCCTTCGTTATGAATAATTTCTCTTTCAAGAATAGCTTTCAAATGCATAAGGATGTTGGTGTGACCATGAAGGTTTATATTGAATTGACCAGAGTTATTTTCAAATATTTCGGAACTCAACGATTATTATTAGCATCTAACAATAGTCTCTAATTCACAATGAAGTAATTCTTCATCAAACCTTACTATGATTATACGTAACATATGGGTAACATCCCTCTGTTATCATATCCTGATCAAATCAAGGTTCATGGTATGTAAATACCCTTAATTTGATCTTTTATGAATTATTGATTATTATATCCTAAACACGCCACCATGAACTCCTTTATGTGACTATTATATAGCTTTGGTCAGAGACTTTATTTCAGACATTTATTTATATTTGTTGAGGAACTCGAACTAGAATAGAGTCAGTAGATACTCATAATCATTTTATACGAGCCAATAAATCCCATCTTGATTGTCAACCGAATATTTATGTGAACAAAGTATACCCAAATCGGCTTCTTGTACAAAGCATGATTAGCCCTCCACTTATACACCATATAAAATATACCCATCCATACAGAGTTCGATTCCAGATATCTCAGGTCAAAGGACTACATCGCATACTAGTACAATCTAATGATAAATCATTGACTATATGCATACCATATGATTTATCGTTGATTGGCCACGTTCGATAAATAGTTTACAAACTATAAATCCATACTAATGCCCTTATGATGATACTCATATTGTTAGCCTACGTATATCAGCCCATGATATCTTTAGGCGACATTTAGTAGGCCTGCTTTGTGATATTGATACCCAGTCAAAATCACTTACATAGGGAACGAGTTTGATAATTCTAGTTAACAATTAATAATTATCTAGACTATTCACACACGTACTTCATTATCTAGTATGATTTAATAAAGAAAGTAACCTACATGTGTGAATAAGAACTATTTCTTTTATTATTAATAATAAAATAATAATCCCATAAATCGATGAAACTAATGGTTTCTTGGGTATACACTAACACAAATGATGAAGAACTCCTTCTTCTTTCTCTTTGCTTTGTTTTGTTTTGTTTTAAAAATGAATTCATCATAAAAAATCCCTTTGCTTCTATCGTAGCCACATATATATAGCTAATGGTTAAAATATATTTTGAAAACAATTTTCATAAATTCATTGCTTGCCAATGTGTAATCCTCTCTATATGTTATAAAAGCAATTGAATTTGAATCAAATGTCATTTTATACATTACGGTTGGCAAGCATTTCAACACCAAAACAAAATAACCAATCATGCAAAGGCAAATAGAAGCAACTTTAATAATTAAACCAATTAAACAAAACCAAATGCTTGCTATCAATTGGTCCACCATGTAATATTATCCAAAGAAAATAATATATTATTATTATAAAATAAAAAATAATAATAATATAATTACATATATATATATATATTAAAAGAAAACAAATAATATCATTTCAAGTTTCCAATAATACCACATATTTTTTAAACCAACAGCTGCTAGCACATTATTGTTAGAAAAATTTATTCTTTACAATTAAAGAATAAACTTATCTACCGATCAACTTATCGGAACAATATCATTTTTGTTAATATGAAATATCATTAACTAATTTAATGACATCATTTTATCCATCATCAACTACTAGATATTATGTGTGACCTCTTGGGTTTACTGTGAACTAGACATAAGTCAATATGAACTCATTCGTATTACTTTAGTATAACCCCTTATATCCGAAGCGCTCAATGATCATGAGTGACCTCTAGCAAGATATTATGATCCTTAGAACACAGCGAATAAAGATTCAGATAAACCTATATAGTCGTACTTGCATGTAGTACGGTCCCTCTATTGTCAACTCCCGATCAAGTGCAGGTCATGGAATCATCAAACCCCTAACTTGATCATAAGAACAGAACCTCAATCATAACCGGGATCCATGTATCTAAAAACTCTTTTTTCAAAACACATGTATTCTGCCCAGAGATTCAGTTCCCGTAAATGACAGTTCTGCCTAAGACCTCAAGCTCCATTATCTGAGCCAGCAGATTCTATCTTGACCATCACCTGCTCTCTACAATAAGAACACATTGTCAGCAAACTTCTTATATCGCAGTTGGTCACGTTCACCAACGCGGTATCCATGTTTATGCTCTTATGACATGAGACTCGTCACCCAATTATTAGCATCCAATACTAATCCTTGGTAGCAACAAAACATACTGATCATGCAATGTCACTGTCCCTTGTGATACCACCTTAATCGAGAACTAGTTTAGAATGTATTTAAATCAATGATTCTGTTCTCATATCTATAGCTCCTTATAGATAGAATCTTGACACATAATAAAATTAGGGACATATCTTGCATTAACTAAAATAAATAAATAAATAAACAACTAAAGATAATGCAAGATAGAATAATGTCATTTTATTAATCATAAATAATTTACAATTAATTAGAAAAAGTATATACATAAGAAAATATAACTTTGGACCATATGACACGATTGATTCTAGGGCATATCTTTAACAAACTCTCACTTACACTAAAGCCAATCGTTGCTTATACCTATCTTCTCAAGATGATAATTTAGTTGATATTGTGTCACTAGCTTAGTCAGTGAGTCTGCTATATTTTTGTTGCGAAGTCTTTTGCACAATCAGTTGTTTATCCAATATAAACTCTTTGATTAAGTGATACTTACGCTGAATATATTTTGACTTCTAGTGAGACCTAGGTTTCTTTATCTAGGCAATCACTCTATTATTATCACAGTACAAAGTTACTGGATTATTAATGGAAGGAACCGCTCCGAGTTCACTCATAAACTTACGGAGCCAGACAGCCTCCTTCACTGCTTCAAAAGCAACTACATATTCAGCTTTTGTAATGGAGTCAATTGTAGTTGTCTGTTTATAACTTTTTCAACTAACCACACCTCCATTATAAATAAAAACAAATACAGATATAGACTTTCTATTATCCACATTTGACTGAAAATCAGAATTAATAAATCCCTCGACACTTAACTCACCTTCTTTGTACGTTAAAACTAAATACTTAGTGCTTCTCAAGTACTTTAGTATTCATTTAATTTCTTTCCAATGCTATTCTCTGGATTAGCCTGATATCTACTCGTAATACTCACAGCATACGTTATAACAGGTATTGTATATAGCATGACGTATATAAGACTACCTATTGCTAAAGCATAAGGAATCTTCCTCATATGCTCTTAATCAGAATCCATTGTGGGTTTCATCTTTCTGGAAAGATGAACACCATAACTACAGGGTAAGTAACCTTTTTTGGATTCTTTCATACCAAACTTTTTAAATACTTTTCTATGTATAGGATTTTGGGAAAGACCTACTATTTATTTCACTTTATCTCTAGAGAGACGAATACCTAGAATATAGGTAACTTCTCCTAAATTCTTCATGAAGAACACACTGGATAACCATATCTTAACCTCAGTCAATATGCTCACATAATTCTCTATGAAAGGTATGTCATCTACATACAACACAAAAAATGTGATAGCATTGTTGTTCACCTTCTTGTAAACATATGGTTCATAAATATTCTTGATAAAGTCAAACGATTTGACTGCATCATCGAATCGTATGTTTTAGCTTTTGAAAACCTATTTTAATCTATATATAGATCTATGAAGCTTACACACTTTATGACTATCTGTTAAAACAAACCCTATAGGCTGTTAAATATATATGGCCTCTTCAATATAACTATTGAGGAAGGATGTCTTTACATCCATCTGCTATATCTCATAGTCATAAGAAGCTGTTATTGCCAGCAGAATCCAAATGGACTTAAGCATATCACCTGATGAAAAGGTCTCCTCATAGTCAATACTATGCTTTTGGGTGTAACCTTTTACCACTAGTCTAGCCTGAAAGTCTCTATTTTTCCATCTTTGCTAATCTTTCTTTCGTAAACTCATTTATAGCCAATAAGAATAATTCCTTTTAGGAATCAACAAGTGATTAAACTAGATTAGCATACATGGAGTCCAGCTCAGATTTTATGGCATTTAGTCATTTTCCAAAATCGATATCCAATATTACCTCTTTATAGCTTTTAGGATCTTTCCTCTACTCATATTCTCCTATTATAAATGATTCAAAATCATTATTTAAAAGGAAGATATATCTTTGTAGATGGCGTAATATCCTAGTGAATCTATGAAGAGATTGGTCTACTAAAGGTTAAAGTTTCAATAGAATAGGTTCATCAATATAAACATGTTTATGCATATCAACAGGTTCATTTATCTGAATTTGGTGATCATCAAACTCTTCAAACTCTTCTAAGAGCTCGATTTTTCTACTTACACGAACTTTCTCAATAAACTGATTCTCGAGGAATTGTGCATATCTACTGATTGAAACACTTCAATCAGTGTAAAAGTAGAAATAAATCCTAAACTCTCTTTAGGATATCATATAAATCAACTTTTTTCGGATCTTACATCCAGCTTATCAGATTTAACAATCTTAACATAAGCTGGACATCCCCAAGGCTTCATATGATTGAAGTTTGGTAATTTTTCATACAATATTTCATATGGTGTCTTAGAAATTGGTTAAGATGGAGTTCTGTTCAAGATGTACATCGCGTTGTATAGAGCATATACCTAAAGACATGTAGGTAAGTCAAGAAATCTCATCATAGATCATACCATATCAAGTAAGGTACGATTTCTTCTTTCTGATACACCATTATGCTATGATGTATAAAAAAGGGTTAGCTGAGAAACTATACCATCTGCTTTAAGATGATCTAGAAACTCAATACTCAAGTATTTTTTACCACGATCAGATCGTAGTATTTTAATACTATTTTTTGTTTATTTCTCTACTTCATGTTTGAATTCTTTGAACTTTTCAAAATATTTAGATTTGTACTTCAATAAGTACACATAACCATACTGTAAAAAATCATCAGTAAATGTTATAAAGTTAGAGAAATCAACTCTAACTATTTCTCTAAATGGCCCTTACACATATGTGTGGATTAATTCAAGAATATCATTGGCTCTTTTCTCTTGTCTAGTAAAGGGTAATTTGATAATTAGCCCTTGGAGATAGGATTCACAAGTCAGGTAGGATTCAAAAATCAATGGACCTATAAGTCCATCATTATCCATCTTTGTAATCATTTTCTCTTCAATGTGATCTAATCAGTGATGCCAAATTAGTCTTGAATTAATTTTATTTTTGGATCACTTCTTATTAATGGCACTCATTATGTTAACTTTATTTACTTAAAAAACATATAACTCATTCACATTCACACCATTGCCAACCAGGTTAATTTTTAAACAAATATAACATATATATTTGTTAAAAGAGAAAGTATAGTCATATTTACACAACTAATTTTCAAATAAAATATTTCTGTTAGTTGTAACAAAATACGTTATATTATACAATACAATGTGATGGCTAGATAACAAAATTATTTTACAAGTCCCTGAATAAGTGGCCACAACCATTACGCCATTTGCCATCTTTGATTTGACTGGACCATCAGTCAGTAACTGTTTACCGTGAAGGTCCTACAAATACATATAAATATGTAATGTAGGAACTGAATCAATTATCCAGGAATATAAATATGAACTTACACTAAATTCAGTTTCATTAACATGACTAGAAAGCGTACCCTGAGCCTTTATTTTTCTTATGCTCTTAAGATAAAGGGGATAATTGCTCTTCCATGGATCAAGCTATTTACAGTGATGACACTCATCATTAGCTTGGCGTGTAGTAACTCGTTTGCCTTTTTGTTTACCCTTATCCTTCTTTTGGAGACACCTCCTTTGGATCTCAACCTGGAGGTCTTCTTGCCCTTTTAATTAAATCTCTTACCATAAGAAATAGTGGCAAGAACGATCATCTTTCCCTTCCTTTCGGTTGTTCTCTTATAAAAAGAGATGATCTAATATTAGAACTCTCCCCAAATATCTTCAATAGAGAGTGATAGATATCGTGGGCATCCTGCATATCCTCATATTGGTCTGTAAGTCATCCCTTATCATAGCCAGCATATACGATCTTACTTTTAAAAATATCATCCTTCTATCTTTGGAAGGTCTCTCTCCTCAAGAGATGCATCAGTAGGAAAGGTTTTGGGTAAGGGTCACAAATCACATAACTAAGTTTTTCAGAATCTAAAACTATTCTGAGAATCCTATACCAAACCTTAAAATTAGGTTTAATGAGCTTATGTGTGCCGAGGATTTTGGCCAACGATTAGCTATATAATTTATATCACTTGATTAAATTCAAAGATGTGTGAATGTGCAGAATAGGAATACATCAATATGTATTAGTATATATCAAACTATTTAGTTTTGCACTTTAAACTAAATAGTGCTTCTACTATATAAATTAAATCCTGTATTCCCTTAATATTATTATAATCTTATTACAGTTTTTTAATGGGTGATTATATTTTTATTAAACTTATAAAACCTCATCTGACAGTTATTAGTTAAATAAGTTTAATAAGTGAGAAACACATTTCTATTTGTAACTCATCACAAGGAAATCAATCAACCTCTAGATTCTTACATCTCATCTGACAGTTATTAGTGCTCGAACCTAGTTATATTAGATCCAATGCCCTTTCTTAAATAGGTAGCAATCAGACTCCTCACCTGACAGATATTGGAAGCCCAACATATGAGAGTCCTCACCTAATAGTTATTGAGTTACCCCATGCAAAAATGTCAATAACTTAGTGACTGCATTGGAAGGTTTGAGCCTAATATTATATTAAAAAGGGATTTCTTTAGGTCTCATTTTATTCCAATAATAGGATTTAAACCTATATCATTTCTCAAATGATATCATTTTTAAATCTTAATCCATTACTGATTAATTGTATCAAAATAATAAATTAATAATTAATTTATTACTGATTATGTTGATATGTGCCAATAATTAATTCTATTAATTTTAGATTAATTAAAATTTAATTAGAATAATTATTTTATTAAATTTTAACTCCGAGTAATTAAAGTTCTTCTTCTATTCGAATGGAACAATTCCATACTTAAATTTTAATTTCAATAAAATAAAAATTAATAACAGAAAATACTAATAATTATTAGTGTTAATGAGAATAGTGGCTTAAGAAATAATATTACCAATTAATATTTATTTTTTGATTAGAAACTTTTGAACAACTTCAAAAATTTTGTATTTTGGTCTCTATAGAGCAAATTATGAAAATACCCCTCATCGAGACCGAGGTTGGTTGATGTGTCATTTTTATATTTTTTAATAAAACTCGATACATGATGTCTTTCATGTATCCATGTTAAAGAAGTATATTCCCGACCCCTCTTATGTTATCCATTTGCCTCTTATAGATTTGAGAGAAAATTTGAAGTAAGAAGTCTAACCAGTGGCCATACTTGATCGTCAGGAATGGATATTGAGGAGTAAAGTCATTCCTCTAATAAAGGTTCTATGGAGGAGTTATATTATTAAAAAAATGACATGGGAGCTCGAGCTTCAAATGCAACGTCAATACCCCCATCTCTTTCAGTACTAATGTACATTGAATTTGAGGACAAAATTCTTTTAAGGAGGTAGATTTGTGAGCCACATGCTTAGATATCAAAGACATATTTATAATTTTATACTTTCACTATTTATACATTTACATCCATCCTGTACCCCGTGTGTATATGGGCGTGATTTCGTAATTATTTTGAGAGTTAAATTTCTTAAGATGAAGTTTTAGGATTGTGAACGTAGGGATCTCAATGAAATTAAATGTTAGTTTTATTTTGAGTGGGATCCCAATGATATTTTTCAGTTAAGAAAAGGATTGGGGAGAATATATACAATTCATTCGAACGAATAAGTTGGATTGTTCGAACGAAAATCTTAGTCTCAAATTCGTTTGAATGAATAGTAATTCATTTGGTAGAATCAATAGTTTTGTTCGAACAAAAAATTAGAAAGCTCTCTGACTTCGAAAGTGCCAGATTTGTTCGAACGAATCCCCCGATTCATTCAATCGAAGGCATGGTTCATTCGAACGAATTGACTTAAAATGATAATTTTATCCGTTTCTAGAAGATTCTCCTTTGTTTAACTCAAGGGTAAAAATATAATTTCTCTCTCATTTTCATAAAAAGGGGAGCTGAGCTCGTTTCCCTCTCATTTTCTTCCCTTTCTCCTTCGTTCTCCTCTTTCTACTGTTCTCTCACTACTCTTCTCTTCTGTCACTAGAATCTTGTTGCATTTTTGATTTCTCATCATAAATTATTTGTATTCTTCGTATCTAACTTCTTGGAAGCATCGTTTTGATGGTAGAGCGCAGAAATCCAAGAAGGAGAGCTAGGGTTTCAAACTTTAATTTGGGGCTTTTCAGGTTTGAGGCTAAATCGAAGCAAATCGATTATACCACGAGGTAACCCGCTTTGTTTCTAATCCGTCTATGTGTTTTATTTTACAATGTGACACGTTTTTATAAAATAGGTATTATTGTACACTCGTAGGATTTTTGCTAGATTAATCACTCATATTTTAGTTTTCTGGCGTTATTCAAGTTGTAGTGAAGTCAGAAAAGTCGTAGGATGTTAGAAATATAAATTTAAAAAAAATAGATAAACATAAATAGTAATCGAGTTATTGTTCTAGCAGACGTGTGGGATCCACATGTTTAAATTATGAAACCAAATCGAATTACGCTAGTGTAACTGTAATGTGGGTTCGTGGTAGTAATGTATGGGTAATTAGACGAATAACGAGAATTTAATCGATTTTACATGTTGTCCAACTTTAGAAAAACCCAGGCTATCATGCATATCACGCATACTAGTTATATTTGCATTTTAGAAATGTATATATAGTTTTGGTATATGTGATTAGGCATATCGACTCGAAAAACGAGGGGAACTAGGAAGTGTATACCCTCCCTAAGCAGTGAGTGAACCCTTTTTGATTTTAATGTTTCAAAAATGATTTTAATACTTTTATGTATACATTTGATAAACATTTTCTTTTATATATATATATGTTGTTTTTGATTTTATGCATATTTGATTATATATATGGATATCAATGGATTGAGATGAAAATGTTTATTGAAATTATGGCCGAAGAGCCTGATGGTTTTATTGATTTGATTAGTGTACATGTTTTACATAAATGATGGTCGTGGGTCAATTTACTATATGCTTATACTTTGATGATGATGGTTATGGATATTGTTATACACATTGGTGATGACGGTCATGAGGATCGGGATTGTTTACTGTAGCTACAAGGGAGGTAGCTAAGGTCGGCCTAATAGAGAGGTTGCCTAGATGAGTGGAGACTTTATAGGTGGGGGTGGTGTATGGTTATTTTATTATGATAATGTGATGAGATTTAACCACTTGTGAGTCTTGTCGAATTAGTCATGCATGTGACCCTCTGGCTAATTCGAGGCAAACGTTAGTGGCAGGCATATTTTCTGTAAAACCATGAATATTTCATTTCTTGCATTTAAATCTATCTTTTATAAAATAGCATGATTTTATTGCATATAAAACCCACTGACGATCTCAAGATGCCCAGGGCCAGGGTCATCTCCAAGAAAGGCAGTCAACTTAATGATTTTTGATATACGATTTGAGACTTCAAATTAAAAGAAATATTTTCATTGAACTGTATGTAATGTATTTCAATTATTCTTTTCTATTTATGAATCAAATATTATTTATTTATGTTTATCTTTAGTTCACTCACGGAGTATATTCCAGTATACTCACCCCCCTTACTCTCCAGTTTCAGGTTCGCTTAGTTAGCAGCAAGCGGTGGTGGTAATCCTCCTGGGTTAGAGGACTATCATTTATACTTTGGGTATTGACTCACCTAACTGTTCTTAGTCCACTGGAGTCGTATTGTATTTCATATTTGCATTATCTTTTATGTAATGAGAGCAGATTTGTAAAATCCTTTGATTTTATAATCGTCAACTGAATCTTTCTATTTAAATGTTTTGATAAATATTTGAGAATGATCGAAATAATTTTTATAAAAGTGTTTGTAAATTATTGGGATATTTTGAAAAGTTTGGGTGTTTAGTCAGATTGATTTTTGAAGTGTCGCATAAATATTTTGAAACAGATTTTATAAAGGCCTTACAGGCTCACAGGGTGTATTGTGATGATTGAGTACACCTTAGGAGTCTATGACAGTTATCACGTGTGGGACCATGGGTTGGGACGTGACAGATAGAATCTTGACACATAATACAATCAGGGATATATCTTGCATCAACTGAAATAAATAAATAAATCAGCAACTGAACATAATACAAGATAGAATAATATTATTTTATTAATCGTAAACGATTTATAATTAATTAGAAAAGGTATATACATAAGAAAATGTAACCCTAAACTATATGATATGATTGGTTATATGGTATATCTCTAACATTAGCATGCAAACTTACATTTGATATTTTAAGGCACAAGGCATGTTAGATTCTTACAAATAAACCTTTAGTGGTTATGTCCAAGCAATAGTCTCTTTCAAGTACTTCAACACTTATTTGCAAACTATCTTTTTGGTTGTTTTATTATCAAAAGATACCGACATTTTTTTGAATAATCTACCATTAGTTTTGACTTCTACAATAATAGAAGAGTTAGTAAAGGAGGATTAATACATGAATTAATGATAATTCTTCTATTAGCATATAAGTCAAGACGACTTACTAGCTCTTATAACTTACTAAAGATGATTTGGATACATACACTTGTAAAAAATGCTATATAAAAATAACAAGCATAGAATATTGAGTGTTGAGACTATTAATGATAATACTTATTGCTTGTTATTTTTATATAGCATTTTCTATAGGTGTAGTATCCAAATTATTGTCTAGTAAGTCATATGGGCAAGTAAGTCACCTTAACTTCTACATTAATAGAAGACTTACCATTAATTCATGCAGTAATTCTTTTTTGCTAACTTTGTATTATTGTAAAAGCCAAAACTAATGGTAGATTATTTAAACAAACATCTTTACCTTCTGATAAAAAAAAATAGCCAAAAAGATAACTTATAAAGAATCCTAAAGTCCTTAATGAAAGTATTGCTAGGACATAACTACTACCTTCACATGCGAAGGATGTAGGCAAGCCCACTACTAGCAGCTTCTATTATCTCATACATCAACTACAGTCTGTCTTAAAATTATTCTCTATATTTTACTTAGCTTATTTTGTAGTATGCTAACTAATGCCTAAAAGTCATACTAGTTATTGTCAATCTGTATTCAATGAGTAACCAACATTAAATCACGTCTATATAGGAAACGTTCAACCAAGGTAAAATCTTATATTATATCAAGTTAAAAATTTATATTTTATCATGTTAAAAACCTATATTTAACCAAGATAAAAAAACCCATTCGACCATGGCAAAAATTTACATTCTACCAAAGCAAAAACCATTAGTTGAAAATATCAAGACCTTTGGAACAAACAATTTCCCAACCAAAAATATGCTAATTATCACTTAATACTGTCATTTTTTAACGTTTAAACTAAACTATAACATCTAAACTATGATTTATATATTGATTTCATAAAAAAAATTCAAAACTATGTATGAGTAATATTCAAACTTAAAATAAAATTAAATGAAACTCTTCGATTTTTGCTCAAATTCGTAGCAAATGAAGATTTCCGTCGTGATCTTTTAAGGGTTTTTAATCAAAATTTACAGTTGGGTTTTTAATCAAATATAGTTTGTATGAAATTGAACTAAAGTTAAGTTAGTTGGTGAGTTAATATATTTTAGGTCTTGGAGGCAAAATTGTCTAAAAAAATAAATTTTTGATCAAATTCAATAAAGATTTTCTAATATGGTCAATTTCAAAAAAAGGCTTAAAAATATACTCCTTTCCGTAAATTTCCCAAATCGAGGATGCGGTGGGAACCGCAACTCCTTGACAAGGGCCGGTTATACTCCAAAACTCTTTCTTGTACTACGGAAGTTAATTTGGAGAGTAAGAATGAGCAAGAGACCGCCACCTGATCCCGTGGCAGTACTGAGGGGCCATCGAGCTTCTGTTATGGACGTTTGTTTCCATCCAACCAAATCTCTACTATTTACTGGGTACTAAATTCAAACTTTCCACTGTTATTTTCTTCGTTCATTTCGTTCTACTGACAAAAATTGATCTTCTTATTTTGCAGTTCTACTGACGGTGAGCTGCGAATTTGGAATACTGTCCAGCATCGGACCATATCGTCCGCATGGTCAAGCTTTTTTTTCCCCTTTCTGTGTTTTTTTGTTGATCATGTCTTTGATTGTTGATTATTGTTGTATTTGCTTGCAGGGTGCACAGTGCGGCACACGGGATCATATCCATTGCCAGCAGTCCCTTGATTGGACTCAACAGAGTCATTAGGTGATTTTCAATGTCTATTTGTTTCTGATTTTTTTCACAAAGTTGAATGGAAATTTTCTGTTTCTGTCTTTTCTGACTAACGAATAATGTTGCATGTATTGTCCGGTATTTGTAGCCAGGGTAGGGATGGAACTGTTAAGTGTTGGGACATAGAAAATGGAGGTTTATCAAGGTACTATGCTTCCAATCTTATAAATGAATTAGTACATGTCTTGTTACTGTTGGAGGCGAGTAATCATCATTAGCAAAATATTGCTGTTCACAGTTTAGCACCTTTATCGGCATATATTGATGCCATCAGGAATTGGTAGTAACATGAATTATTAATCAGCTAACAAATTGTTAAGAAAAGTTTGGTTTTTACATAGTGTAACGGATACTTACATTTTTGTGTTAATGGTTTTTACATTCCTCATTCAGTATATGCTTTTATCTCACAAAAATGAGTAGAATGGTTTTTCACCGTTGATTAGAAGTGTCTAGCGTTTTCTAAGGTGCATATACTTTACAATGTACGCACTTTAGAAAATTTACCTGTGTCTAGTCAACTGAGTAATCTAAGAATAATCAGAGATTTTGTCCAAAGTTTTGGTTCTATTGTGTATGATATCTCTTGGTGATTTATGACTTAGAGATAGAATGGTAGTTTCCTTATACGAAATGTCTGGATGGACCTAACTTGTGTTTGAAAGAAACTTTTTTGGCATGTGCATATTTATGTAAATCTCATTGAAATGAAGTCTAGGAACAGGATGGGAAGATAAGTTAGAAGAGGCTAAAGTAATGCATTTACAGTTTCTGTTACTGCTTGATGCAAAGTAACTTGTTGTATCCTTTTCGCAAACGTCAGTGGTTAATTTAAATTTTATCTTTTACCATTCCAAAGAAACTTTATTATCTCCTTGTTAATTTCGTCTTGGTTGTTAAACTTGAGCTTTTGTCATTAACAGGAACCCTTCATTGGTTATCACAACAAACTCTTATCACTTTTGCAAGCTTTCATTAGTAAAGAAACTTTATGCTGCTGCAAAACAAGCTGAGCCTATGGATTCCTGCGAAAGGGAGGTTAGAGAAACTGTTGATGCAGAAAGTCTGTCTGACAGCAGAGGTAAGGCAATGGGAAGTCAAATCTACCAAGATTGGGCTTGTATCACACAAAAGATCTGGAAAGGAGATATAATTTCTCTGAAGCTAGCTTTTCAACTTAATTTTGCTGCAGGCACTGGATGCTGAATTGGGTTATTATTGTTGGATCTTTGTGTTGTTTTATCATTTATGCCACCCTTGTTGCAATGTGATGAACAACCCTTGTAATAATACCATAAGATAAGAAAAATTTTGACACATAACATTTATATATATATGGCTTTCAAAGTTTTACTCTCCAGGCTTGGTTAATATATATCCAATCATAGGCATTATGTGACAAAAGTACTTCACTCATTTTTTTTGTTTGGATATTTAGCTTCTTTTGATTGTTATTTGCTGTAAAATTATTTGAAGCTAGGATTAACGGATAATTTTTGAAATTATAGATGATGTGCATGCTGAGGGACCTAAATGTATAGCTATAGCAGGAGAACAATCTTCCAAGGTCAATGTGCAGCTTCAAGTTTTTTAAAAAGAATTGTGTTATTGTTGCAGTTCCCAGTAGCTCATTGTTTCCATTTGTGTAATGTGCAAAGGTTGAGATTTGGGATCTAAACTCTGCACAAAGGTGTGCGCAGTTACATCAAAATGGCACTTGTAGCTCCCCAAACAATTTAACAAAAGCAAGAGGTAACCTTCTTTTCTTGTTTCACCTCTTGTTTATGACATTTGTGTTACTACTGTTTTCAACAAAGCTAGATATTGGGGCCATTATGTATCATATTCACTAATTTAATCACATAACTTGATTAGACAGCTCTATCCAACTCATGATTTATGTATGTGTTGTTTTCAGAAGTGTTTTAAATTTCTTAACATTCAAGCACATTTGTTAAAAAGTATTCTTTTGTTATATCCTTGAATTGCTGACAGCATAGTCAACTATTTTAACTTCTGTGAGTTTCAAACATTTAATGTATTTGATGGGAGGAGCAAAGTTTAGTTATTGATGATTGTCCACCACTCACTGTATGATTCAGAGAATTTGAAATTGAAGGAGAAGAAATAAGACATTACAGAAAACCACCAAGAAAGAAAATACGATTGCAGAAAGATGTGCTTACTTTAAGGCAGTTAGATATATGATGAATTGTCTCTTCTCAGGGATGTGCATGGCGCTTCAAGCATATGTACCTTCTCAATCACAAGGATTCATAAATGTCTTGGCTGGGTATGCACTGCTTCTTTCTAAAAGTAACTGGTCACCTTTGATGGTTAGCACCTTTATTAGTTTTATCTAATAATTAGAATCTTCATTGGAGGCATGATTGAAATATAGATTATAGGCTAAAATGCTAGTCATTTTATGTTGAATTTGGTTCGCTGATGTTCAGATGTTCATGGTATGCAGTGATCAATACTTTTTATGATCACTGAATCAGGATTATTATGCATTGAGATTTTGTGGTTATAGGTGTGGCTATGCACTGGTGAATTGTGTGCTTTCCTTGATCTGAAGCAGACTACTAAATCTCTACCTTAAAGTTAACAAACAGTTAGATTTATACACTTTAATGATGTTTCAGTCCATTCATGGCAGTTACGAGGATGGTTCTATGCTTCTGTGGGATATACGGAATCCAGGGATTCCACTTACTGCTGTGAAGTTCCATTTAGAGCCAGGTTTTGGAACCCAGGATTTTGAGAATGCTCATGTATTATTTGAAATCTTCATTTTGCTGTTCACATATATATTTCTGATTCAGAGTGTGATTCATGTATTTTGCATGCAGTTTTATGTCTAAGCGTTGATGGACCATGTAACGGAGGCATCTCAGGAGCTGCAGACCAAAAGATTGTTATGTATAGTTTAGATCATTCCACTGTAAGTCACTTTGTCATTTAGTACCTTCTATAATCTATCATTCTGCATTACATTAAAGATACTTGATGACATGAACATAAGATGGATGGATATTTGATTCATCCATTTGCACCCTGTTTATCACAAGCTTTCTATTAATTTGAAAATACTGAGGTAGCCTAACATTCACTATTGATGACCAATGACAGCAACCGAAATAAAAGTTATAAATTTCAGTACTGCTTCTGGGAAATTATCTTCTCCTTGTGTTTCAGTGCTGCTACTTGATTACCTGTTGTGCGCTAATGATTCACTCTTTGCTTCTTTTTGTGTACCACGGTATAGATTGCTTTTCTAATGTATTGTTGCATTGTGTTGTTTGAAGCAGGGTTCTTGTGTTATCAAGAAAGAAATCACCTTGGAACGACCCGGCATATCAAGTGCCTCAATTCGACCTGACAGCAAAATTGCTGCAACTGCTGGCTGGGACCACCGGTCTGTATTCAACATTTTTTTTGTTATTCACCTCATCAATCTAATAGTAATTTATCAGTATATCCATCCAAGTGAAAAAAAAAATGACATGGGTTTCTGGTTCAATGACTGAATCATATAATTGGAACAAAACTTAATTCAGAACTAATAATTCCTTCTTGTCTTGTCGGTGAGTTTTTAAACCAATTTATTGCCTATTAAATCTTGAAAGAATTTCTCATTATTCTTAAGATTCTCCGCAGAAAATTTATAATGCTGTCACTATGCAATCTTCACTAGATCTCTTAGAGCTGGAAAATTTATAGCTTGTTTTGAACTTCTTACAGAGAGTAAGACGTATTTAAGGTAAATATATTTCAAAGTGGGTTATTGCTAACAGTTGACCACATGAATATTGACTTCCAAGAGACCCAAATTTCATATTAAAAACTTGGAACTTATTAGGAATAGTAAAGCTCCTTTTAAGAAAGATTTTCGTCATTGCCAATTGGTGGAGCTAAAAACATGAAGTACTATTTAGGCATTTTGGCCATACATTTAGATTTTATAAATACTGCTTTGTTTCTGACAATTATTTGGCCCTCAAATTTTTCCTTTTGAGAAGTTGAAACAACATCATAGATTAACATTTCTTTCCTTTTGAGTTTTTCCTAATTTTTACAACCATGTCACCGAAGTTTAATAACCATTTTAGTAAGCAGGTCATGTTTTAAAAGTTAATTGTCTGTTATCTCGTCCACTGTGTTAGTATTTCTGATTCAGTTCCTGTTGCTTTTAATATTTTTATTATAAAAATCATATAATCCTTGTCACAGGGTTAGGCTCTACAATTATCGCAAAGGAAATCCATTGGCAATATTGAAGTATCATCATGCTACGGTATGTCCTCTCCTTTCCTAGCTTAAAAAGATAGAAATGAGGTAGCCTAATGCTGTCTTCTTTTCCCTCCATATATCATACTCCGTTTTCATGGGCATTGAGATCTACAGTTTATGAGCTCATGTCCATATTGAGTTAGAAACCTAAAGCATACTACAAGTCGCTCTAGCGAAATGGGAGTCACGTTATAGCAACCTGCTGATCACTTGGTCGACTAGTTTAGTTTCACATTTTCTACTTTTCGGGAAGTTTTTAGCCGTCTTTGTTTACAACTATGCCGCTTGCATCTTTTTGGTATTTGATAAAATTGAATTACCCTCTATCATTGCAGTGCAATGCTGTCTCATTCTCATCAGATAGTAAGGTCATGGCCTCAGCATCTGAAGACACAACAGTCGCACTATGGGAACTCTATCCCCCGCAAGCTTGAAGTCAGGTTGTAATGATGGATGTCAGCTGTACAACTATCAATAGTGTAGATCTTGGATTTCATGCTGGAAATAGTAATTACTGCAACAATTCACTATTATCATCATATAACAGAGATTCACAACCATGATTTGAAGCTTGAAACAACACACTTATATCAGTTGACCCTTATATGATTACATAAAAGAGAATCATAGCCATGGTAGGAAGCTATAAATAGCCAAAAGTAAGGATTTCAATTTGGAAATAGTAAAAATAACAATGATTAACTATTATCATCACATAATAAGATCATCAAATGCAATCATTCAAAGCTAAAAGCAGTAAAAATTAGGAATCGCTAAGTCAAGATAGTAGCGAACAATATGGATTAGGAATCTTTGACGTCCAAATGGCAAATAAACAAATAACTGACTAACGAATGAGCTTTAGAACACAGGGGAACATATTTTCTGACTTCGAATGCATCAATTTTCGACGAGAACCACTCTTTGAGAAACCCTAAGCTTTCGGAGTCCGTTTCTTACAATACCATGGTGTTGTGATGAAAAACCCAGTTAAGCTTTTGGAGTCTGTTTCTTACAATAGCATGGATTTGTGCGAAAATTATCCTTCAAGAGTAAGCTTGATTTTGGCGAAGGGGAGAATTTTTTTATGTTTGGGAGAATGAGTTCGGAGAGAGATGAGACTCAACATGAAAGTGAAAAGTGAGGATGAATGTGTGGTTAGAGGTGGCAAACGGGTCGTACTGGGTCGGCACGGCCGGTGAGATCAAAGCTCATATGGGTTTCTATGTTGGGTCGGGATCTGATATGCACAGTAATCGAACCGTGCCTATCCCATCTTGTTCCGTTAGTATTATTACTGTGCGTGTTGAGCCGTGCTATGCCTCTCTAAATCGTGTCGGCTCGTTTGGGTCGTTTCGCGAGCCTAATCGGGTCCTGTCTGAGTTAAGCTAGTGAATGGAACTAACTTGTCAGGTCCAATAAAATATATTTATTTAATAAAAATAATTAAAAATTTTATAATTTTATTAAAATTAATTAAATGATTATTATAATTTATAAAAATTTTAGTATATTAAAATTATTATAATATAATATTGAAACTTATAAATAATTATTAAATTCTTTCCCAACAACCTTCACACAAGAAAGAAAGCCACACTGCAATACCACCAGAGACCAGCTCTTTGAACTCTTTCTGCAACTCAATAACTCACAAAAGAAATGAAGTAAAGAAGATAGAAGGAAAAACAACAGCTTACAA
>JAVXUL010000001.1:20408054-20423238 GCA_035590515.1 Trichilia minutiflora
TATGTAAATAAAGAACAATTTCTTTTATTAATAAATATAAAGTTTATACAAGATCAAAAGCCCTAAAACCGACAACATGAATGGTTTCTAGGGTATATACACTAACATCAGGGCCTCGGGTACACATGGCATGGTACGGCACCTGCAACAATCACGTCCTGCGATTCGCGCAACCAACTTTCAGGCACACTAGTCCAGCAATGACATGTGTCAATAGGTACGGAATTTCATGATTCCACATAATCGAATTCGGGAATAAAGGCAGGTATGTACTACCTTTTTGAAAGACAATATTTAGTCACACACACACTGATATACACATAGAGATTCAGACACATAGAGCGAGTTTTTTCATTCGTTTTTCTCTGATTTTCTGACTGCTCTTGTCACTTTCACACACAAGTAAACTGGTGTTCCATCGAAGGATTTTCGTCAGGAAATCGGCTTTATCCCTAATGTTTCACTGTTTTGTAGTTTACAAAATCAGAGACCAAGGAAGAAGACAAACTGGTACTGAAGGTTGAAGACGACTACGACTTCTTACCTCAACAATTATTATTATTAATTCTAGATATATCACTTTTTACATTAAAAAAGTTGATTGTTGAAATTAAAAAAATAATTAGTATTTTTAATTACTATCACAAATTTAAAATTTTAAAATTAGCTAACCATTTATAAACAATATTTAATATATTACTATTGCATATATTAGTAATAAATAATAAATATTACATAATAAATAATTTAAATTGCATAAATTTTTATGTTATCGAACATAAAATTAAAGCGTTCTCAGACATCAATATTATATTTTAATTTTTAATTAAAAAAGTCACATAAAACTCTTTTTTTTAAATTGTACCTATAAAATTTGTTTTACGATTAATTTATAATTAATTTATTAAAATAGATCAATTTCAAGAAGTCAATAATGATGATGATGATGATGATATTATTATTATTATTATTTAATAAATATTAAGAAATAACCTAAAATTAATATTGTGAATTTTTAAATTTTCAAAATACATTATAGATACCATAATTTCACAAGAAGTTTAATAAATATTTTTCATATGAAAAAATTACAAAATTAAAATGTTAATTTAATCATTATTTTTTTATTCAAATACAAAATGTTGTGAGTTTTAAAATAAGGATTTTTTTTTTGTTAACTTAAAAGCTATTGACATTGTAAAAAATTCTAATTCCTTGAACTTAGAGGACTTGAGATTTCTACATCTAATGTATACTTAAACAATTTTAAAATATCTAAATGTTTAGTAAAAATAACAGAATTCAAAACATCTACTTGGCACCTGCTCTCGGGTTTAGCTACAGTCAAATGCAAAAGATTATAAAGCCTATTCTTTTAAGAGATAAAGCCCATTTGACCACCATGTCAATTTCTTATTGGACTTTAATAAAGCCCAATATAACACTTACGACAACGCGAAAAGAATAACATTAGCATTCTCATTTCATTTATTTGTTGGCACCTGCTCTTGGTTTAGCTCGAGTCAAATGGAAAAGATAATGAAGCCCATTTGACGATAACGTGAATCCCTTATTGCAAGTGAAAACACACAACACATAAACAAGAAAACAAAAGGAAATGACATTTTTTTTTCCATATTTTTTTTTATCTAATATTTTATTATCCCTCTTTTTTTTTTTTTTACAATATTATCTTAATTTTCGATTTTACCCAACTTCTCAAATCGAATCGAACTGAACCACCGAGCTAAATTGATTCTGAAAATGCAAAATAAATATAAAATATTGGAAACTCAAAATTAAGGTCTAAAATTATAATATATTATTACTTATAACTACACTAACTCAACTTCATGTGATATAAATGAACAAAATTTAATATAAATATATATTATCAATTAAATATATTTTTTATACTTTAATAAATTTAATTTCAAAAATTTTAAATGTTAATAAGTATATTCATTAAAAAATGAAAAATTTAATCAAAATTTATTATCATTAATTAAAAGTTATATGATACTTGGACTTTATCTTATTATTATTATTATCGTTGTTGTTATTAAAGATAATAAATTCTCATCAAACTTTTAATTTTTTCTATGAATATATTTATTAATATATCTATATATTAAAAGTTAAATATTATTGATGTAAGAAATTTTTATTTGGAGTCGTAGAGTTCGCTCGAACGAGTCATTTGATATCTCAAAATTAGAAATCTTTAATCTTACCACTCTAATGAATTACGATTTATTCATATAAATAAAGGCATTGGTTGAATAAAATGTTCATTTGTTTAAACAAAATTGATCCAATTGTCAATTATTATCACAAATTAAAAATTTTAAAATTAGCTAACCATCTATAAACAATATTTAATATATTACTATTGCATATATTAGTAATAAGTAATAAATATTACATAATAAATAATTTTAATTGCATACAGTTTTATATTATCATACATAAAATTGAAGTTTTATATTAACAGTCATTACCCATAAATTTGGCTTTTATTTTTATTAATCATACGGAAAAATGACAAACTCTCCTATATTTATTTTTATGATAAATATATCTTTAAATTTAAAATTAATAAAAAATTTAAAGATATATTCATCATCAAAATATATCAAATCTTGTATATATATATATATATACACATAATATTTATACATAATATGAGATACATTAAACTCCTTATTACAAAAGCATAAAAAACTCCTTGCATACACTCTTGGCCAATTCATAAAAAAACAACTATACCTACTAAATTTTTTTTTACGATTAATTTATTGAAATAAGTCAATATTTCAAGAAGTCAATAATAATAATGATGATGGTGATATTATTATTGTTATTTAATAAATATTAAGAAATAACCTAAAATTGATATTATGAAAAAAAATTTGTTTTATTTTCAAAATACATTATAGATACCATAATTTCATAAGAAGTTTAATAAATATTTTTCATATGAAAAAATTACAAAATTAAAATGTTAATTTAATCATTATTTTTTTTAATTCAAATACAAAATGTTGTGAATTTTAAAATAAGGATTTTTTTTTTTGTTAACTTAAAAGCTATTCACATTGTCAAAAATTCTAATTCCTTGAATTTAGAGGACTGGGGATTTCTACATCTAATGTTTCATATATTCCACTTATAAAACTTAGCTTAAAGTGTGTGTGTATATATATATATATATATATATATATATATATATCACACTTTTTAATATCAAAAGTAATATCTAGGGTTGAATTCAATGGATGGTCAACGGGCATCGCTACCTTGTTTACACGTGTTAGACGGCTAGGGTTGAATTTAACGGTGGGTGGACGGCTCATCACTGCCGTGTTTACGTGCAACTCTAATTGAATGTCCATAAAGAATGGAAAATTGGAAATTAATTAATTAACTCTCTAAACATATAAATGCAGAAATATATCTACGAATAAGACTACAGTGCTTTATAACTTTTCAACTGAAAAATATAAAAATGTACCATAAAATTAAATACACCGTAAGACAACCCTATACCCTATACGTATTTATATAGAACTAATTTATTTCAATTCGTTAATAAATAATAATTAGTAGAAAAATATTAAATAATTGAAAAAACTTTTGAATATTAGGGCATAATGATAAATTTTTGACAAAACATATCTAATTAATCATGATTATATTAATAATCACATTATATTAAAGGGGGGTAACTGATGACATCACATTAACTGATTAACAGTAATTTACACATCTATAGTAGTTGGCAAATAGAAATTTTAATCAATTTGTACATCAAAGTAGATGGTAAATTGAAATTTTGATTAATTACATTGTTGAATTAGATTTGAATTATTCAACATCAAAGGTACATGGTACACTAAAATTTATTAGCTTTTCAACCTATCCTAAATACGTTAATTATCTGTTGAAACATGTTGGGAACATTAATTATCTATTGAACTAATCCAGCATTCACATAAATAATGTTATAAATACAAAATTTGTTTTGTGTATAAATTATCTTATAATTCAGATTAGTTATTAAGATTTTGTTAACAGGATTTTTAGAATATTTGTTCAAATTTTTATTTTTAATAAGTTATAATTTTAATATATTAAAATTATTATTGATTATTACATTAAATATAAAAAATTATTATAAATAATTATACGTTTTTAGTTATTAGCATCTGTTTACTGGTTACGGGTAAGCTATACAGTTTGAAATAGAGTGGATGGGATCCTAGCTATAGACCAATAAAAGATTTTATTGTTAAGATTTACGTGATTTATCAGTCATTGCTCCTTATGCCACATTATATTTTCTAAATACTCATCCCTCACTCCTCTATTTCAGGTTAGAGTAGTCGTATGCAGGCATAAAGTAGCGATCAAAAATTTCAGTAATACTTTCAAGTACTCGACTCATGTTTTAGTTGTATGGTCTACTGAACTGATCGGTATATATGTATCAAATAAGTTTGAAAACTATGTATTTTATTATTTCGAGTACGGATTGTATTAAACCATTTAGATATAAACATTTATGGTAATAAGTTTGTATTGATATCGACGTATAGATGTTCTGAATATGTTTAGAGAATTTTCATATATTATTTATATTTGAAAATGAATTTCGAAAACAGGTTCTATTGTCTTGTATATTCTAGGAATGAATTCTAATTAATAGGATGTATCCCTTAGATTTACGACAATTATCATACGACCGATTCTTAAAATCGAGACATGATATATTTATAATTACTTAAAATGATAAAGAGATATTTGACATTCTCCCAGTCCCATACTACCAATTAAAAATATATAATAAGTTTAGGATTTATCTAAATACGAGCTTTAGAAACAAAATATTGAAAAGAACTTATATGTAAGTCTGCATTAACATTTCAAACTTCAATATATCATATCTAGGTCTAATGATCATATTTACTTTCTCGTGTATGTTGGTGGGGAAAGCTTCACTCATGGCTGCTTCTGCTGCTTGATTCAGAAATGTCAAAATCTATTCAACCTTTTTTCTTTTCTGGGAAAAAATGATGGAGGAAGGCAGAAGGGAAGAGAAGAAAAAACAACGATTTACAACTAAGTGTTAATTATATTATTTTTCTATTTGATGGGAAAAATGAAATAGAAAAAGAAATGAAAATTGCCTTAACTTTCCTCTAATCTTCTCTAACGACTTTATGATAATAACCAGCTCGAGAGAAAACAGAGAGATGTCTAGGGTTCAATTCAATGGATGGTCAACGGGTATCGCTACCTTGTTTACACGTGTTAGACAGCTAGGGTTGAATTCAATGGATGGTCAACGGGTATCGCTACCTTGTTTACACGTGTTGCAACTCTAATTGAATGTCCATAAAGAATGGAAAATTGGAAATTAATTAATTAACTCTCTAAACATATAAATGTAGAAATATATCTACGAATAAGACTACAATAAAACTACAGTGCTTTTATAACTTTTCAACTGAAAAATATAAAAATGTACTATAAAATTAAATACACCGTAAGACAACCCTATACGTATTTATATAGAACTAATTATTTCAATTCGTTAATAAATAATAATTAGTAGAAAAATATTAAATAATTGAAAAAACTTTTGACTATTAGGGCATAATGGTAAATTTTTGACAAAACATATCTAATTAATCATGATTATATTAAAGGGGGGTAACTGATGACACCACATTAACTGATTAACAGTAATTTACACATCTATAGTAGTTGAAAATAGAAATTTTAATCAATTTGTACATCAAAGTAGATGGTAAATTGAAATTTTGATTAATTACATTGTTGAATTAGATTTGAATTATTCAACATCAAAGGTACATGGTACACTAAAATTTATTAGCTTTTCAACCTATCCTAAATACGTTAATTATCTGTTGAAACATGTTGGGAACATTAATTATCTATTGAACTAATCCAGCATTCACATAAATAATGTTATAAATACAAAATTTGTTTTGTGTATAAATTATCTTATAATTCAGATTAGTTATTAAGATTTTGTTAACAGAATTTTTAGAATATTTGTTAAAATTTTTACTTTTAATAAGTTATAATTTTAATATATTAAAATTATCATTGATTATTATATTAAATATGAAAAATTATTATAAGTAATTATACGTTTTTTATATCAGAACTGTTGGGTGTATATGAGATTGGTGATTGAGATTGTAAATAGTTTACTAGTTATTATAATTCATATTTTAATGTGGATATTTCCTTTTGTAAATCTTGAATAGTTACTTTTTTATGTTTTTCATGAAATTGTTGTAATACCTTTTCTATAAAATTGCGTACAAGAGTTTTAGTTATATTTTTTATTGATTTTGGAATAAGAGATTTGTCTTTTTTCAATATTCTTTCTTTTAATTATTGTAATAAATCTTATTTTCATTGTAGATCTGTAACTTGTTTTATTATATCTAGTAGAAAAGCGATTTCATCTGTTATAATAATACATATAGTTTTGCATTAACATTTGTCGTGATTAAGATAGGGTTCAGCATTAGAAGAGGAATTTGATGAGGGATAATCTGAGTGTGATTGATTTAATTCTAATAATTCATTTATACTAGAAGTAGAAGTGTCTGAATCTAGAAATTCTTGGTCTAATAAGTTAATATTTGTTATTTAATATTATCATCAATTGCTAAAGCTTATATTTTCTTTTTTAATTCTAGACATTTATTAACATAATGACCTTTCTTGTCACATTTATAACATTTTAGTTTTTTTTAGTTTTTTAATAATATTTTGGTTTAAGTAATTTTTTATGGGGAAAAGGAACGTGGGATTTTTGTTTTCTGGAGTAGGTTCGATAAATATAGTCTTTTAATATGTTTTCTTGTAGACCTGTAAGGAGATTTAAAATTTTTAAATACAAATTATTCACACCAAATTGGATTTAAAATTTTTAAAATTTTAAATTTTTAAAATTTAAGTCTTTTAATATGTCTTTTCATTTGTTCTTTTTCGAGAAATTGTTCAATCATTCATGACACATGGCTTAATTTCATGATGCCGATATATTCTTTCCGACAATCTTTTCCATCTTATGGCTCTCATTTAAAGCAATATTTTTATGAATTATTTTTAGTCATATCTTGTAACTACGTAGGATTTCATCCTCATATATAAATATAGAAAAGAAATATTGTAATAAGCAGAGAAGTGAACGAGATTAAACACTTTACTTCCTGCATCTTCTTACATCAATAAACAAGTAAGATTTCCATCTCTAAAATTCCTTTCTATTTCTCATTTTATTGGGATGTGGGATGATTCTAGTTTGGGATTGTTTTGGTTTTAACCATTCATCTGAAAAATTTATCTCATCCCATGGTATAGGTTTTAGAACTAAAACATTAACTTGTAGTGTTGCTTCATAACATAATGTTTGATGTGATGGTATTTTTGGAGGTATATAATCTAAAATCATTCCTATTGTCATAAGTCTATAATTAATCCCAACAAAAGCTCGACCTATTCAAATGAATACAGAATCAATCAAATATTGTCAAAATGAGATAACTACATTATTACAACAAGGATTGATTTGACTAACTAAATCTCTTTGAAGTTGTGCTGCTTTTTATGTACATAAATATGCTTAACTAGAAAGAGGATATCCCAGGTTAGTCATAAATTACAAACCATTAAACGATGCATTAGAATGGATTAAATATCCCATCCCAAACAAATCTGATTTATTAAAATGGTTATACAACACTACTATCATGTCCAAATTTGATATGAAATCAAGATTTTGGCAAATTCATATTGTTGAACAGGATCAATATAAAACAACTTTTACTATTCTATTTAGCCAATATGAATGGAATGTTATGCCTTTTGAATTAAAAAATGCTCCATTTGAATTTCAAAAAATAATAAATGACATTTTTAATCCTAGATGATTCATCTTTTGTATGTAATTTTCTGATTGTCCAATTGTTACATCAAAATATTGAGATTGTTGATCTTCTGATTCAGTGTTGTGCTCTTCTGTTTGATCTGTTGTTTGTATATTAAGTTTATTTTGTAAATCTGCTAATTTTTTATCTATGATTTCTAACATTTTACTTTCTTCTACTGATTGAAATAAATTCATATTAAATATTAAAAAATTAGTATCAATTAAAATAAATTCATAAAACTTCTACGTTTTATTTTGATCTTCAAAAATTCTTTCATATTTATCAATAAGTATCTGGTCTGCAATCTTTTTTTGGTTGTGAGATATTGGAATCGGTAATTAATGATGGTTTTAAGGCAATGATACGATCAAAAAAAGATTTATTGAAGTAGGGATAAGATGGTGTTTGAATATTTGGATTATGAGATAATTGTGATTTTGAATAAATATTGGTAGAAGGAGAAGCTATAGCAAATTTGTAAGACTTGGTTAGAATAGAGCTGAATCTGTTTGTTAGTTCAATAGAAGTAGATAGTGAAGCATTTGGTCTAAATTGAGTAAGAATTGGAGTCGAAGTAAAAACTTGAAGATTGATAGCATATACACTTTTGCCTTTTTTCAAATGAGTATGATGGATTGGAGATCTCTTTGGTCTCTTTTCACTAATTGTCACAATACTTTGAGCTTTTTGATTGTCATCGAGCCAAATTAAAGATCTGAGAATAAAATTGTCATTGAGGCTTATAGCCTTTTTTTGTTTATTATCATCATTGTTATGCATAGTATACAAATTGTCTATATTATCTAAAGAAGATGAATTTCTTCTTTGATGTAATGAAAATAATGATTTCTTCATTTATTTTGTAATAATTTCCTCGTGAGAAAGTCTTGCAAGATGTACCTTTGATATCAAAATCAAATATAGATAAAAGTGCTTGCTATCTTGCAAATATTTGTTTAGAAGCAAGATTTTTAACATCTTTTTGTAGACTAAACTTATTATATATTTTTAATTCATTATTTTTTTTATACAATTTCTTTAAACCTTCATTGCATATTATTTGAAATAAAACTTAAAATGGATAGTAGATATAATAGCATATATTTTGTATATATTTTTATTTTTATTTTTACAAGGGTATATAAAACATATATTATAAACAATTAAATTTCTTGCTGTTCCACCTAATTTTAAGTATATTATATTTTATATATAATGGTATTATTATTTTATATTTTAAAAATAATAATTTTATTTCATATTAAAGTATTATAAATTTTAAGTCAGAGATGAAATGGGCCATAAAATCACCATTCCCAAATATCATAAATTAATTAAAAATAATAATTTTTATTAAAAAATAATATTATTAAATATTTTTTAATTTTAATTTTATAATATAAACAGAAACATCGTAATTTCTTTTAAAAGTTTAGTGCAACTCTAAAATTTGTAATGTAGAAAACAAAAATTTTAAATTTTTATATTCAACTTATGCTAAATTTAATGCATATGAAAATAGAATTAGAAGCTTGTCCTAATCAACGTTAAATACAGTGTATGCTTAAATAGAAAGAGGGATAGGATATTTTCAGTTTAAACTCATCCTTTCATCTCCGTCACTCGCCGGCGTTAGTCTTTCAGTTTCCCGCTTCCTCATTAAGTTTCAGACCAACGTAAAGCCTTTCTTCACAAACATGTCTTCAACTGACACAACTTCACTTCTTCTTCTTCTTCTTCTTGCTATTCTCTCTGTCTCAGTCCTTCCAACATTGTCGTCTTCCGCCACAGAAACCGTCGTTTTCAGCGGATGTTCACAGATAAAATACACTCCAGGTTCACCTTCCGAAAATAGCGTCAACTCCATGCTCACTTCCCTGGTCAACTCAGCTACGTGTACCTCCTACAACAACTTCACCATCCAGGGAACGAACTCTCAGGAAACGCTGTACGGTCTTTTCCAATGCCGCGGCGACCTCTCCACCACTGACTGCGGGCAATGTGTTGCTGGCGCAGTGAGTCAACTCCGCACTCTTTGCATCAATTCATGGGGTGGCGCGTTGCAGCTCGACGGCTGCTTCGTTAAATATGATAATACCTGTTTTCTGGATGTTGAAGACAAGACTGTTGTTTTCAGAAAATGCGGGACGTCGACTTCCTATGATTCCGATGCGTTGACCAGACTGGACACCCTTTTGGGGTACTTAGGGACGAGTGATGGGTCCTACAAGCCCTATAGAACGAATGTATGCGGGGATTTATCTGGTGTGGCACAGTGCGAAGGTGATTTGAGTGTGAGCGAGTGTCAGGATTGCTTATCAGATGCGATCAGACGGCTGAAAACGGAGTGTGGGGTCTCAAAATGCGGTGACATGTTTTTGGCCAAGTGCTACGCGCGGTACTCGCAAGGCGGTGACCACTGGCACGGTGATCCTGGTAAGCAGATTCCGTTTGGCCACCTTGGCTGGTGGTTTCTGGTATTTTCCTTTAATTTAGTGGGGTTTTCTGAAAATTACTAATGCTTCTACCAAGTGTAAATTAATATTTCCTAATTTTGAGTTTCCATCATCCTTCTTCTTCTTTTTTTTTTTTTTATGATTTTCAATATTTTCCCTCTTCATTTATTTTATTTTATTTTTTATTTGTGTGTATTTTGGTGTGTCTGTTGAGAAGCTAAACTACTAGTGCCTCATATCTAATTGGGAAAATATGGTGGTATATAATTTTTATTCTATTTTATTTTTAATTATATCTTATAAATTTTGAAGTTAATGATATAACGAGATGATAATTTTTCTTTTTATATAAAAATTCAAATAAAATGTCCTACCTTCGTTTCTACTTTAGAGTAAATTAGAAGATTCATGGGTTTTGAAAATTTTGCACTTCATAGAGATATAGTATTTTTATTAAAAATTGTATTTTTATCAAGAAGATTATTGAAGGAGAACAATATTTTTATGCCTATTAATTACTATGTGATTATAAAATTGAAAAGAAAAGGGACCATGAAATATAAAATTGAAAGTAGTTTTTGTTTGACTATTTGGTATGTGAAAAGTTCAATTATTATTCAATGTTCACTTCCAACTTCAAAGCTTTCAATCACTAAAAATCATAAATTATTGAGTGATTATGCTTTTTGTTACTTTCTAATTGTTTGCTACTTTCTTATGGATTTTTTACCAGAAAATAATAATAATAATAATAACGGCGACGATGACGATGACGGTGACGATAAGACACTTCCAATAATAATTGCAGTCATCATCATAGTTGTGGTTGCTCTACTCATTATATTAGTTTGCTCTCTACGCGGTATAAATGTTCGTTTTCCTGATGGTCTTGCCATTTCTGCGAACGTAGAACCAGTTGATGTCAGGGTAAGGCCAGTTGAGATCAAAGTACCGCCAATTGATGTCGAACATCAACATCGGGGAATGTTTCATTTCATACATTTCTGAAATTGTGTCATTTCGAACTTCCACTTTGTTTTCTGTCAACTAATAATTCTCAATTAAAATAAAGACTAGTTCATTATTGAGGAATTTAAGCACCTTTTGTCTTGAAAACAGGTGAGTTGGGTTGGCTTTTCACTTCTTGTTTGATAGACCACTCACCATATCTTTAGCCATGTATAGTACTACAATTATAAGTGTGTCGTAATAAAGAGAATTTCAATTGAAAATTATTGATAGTTTAATATTTATGATTATAGTAGTATATCTAGTTGTTGCTTTATATTATATTATTTTTTGCTTCAATACCATAGTTTTACTTTTTCAAGTGAATCAAAATTAATTAGATTGAGTATATATTTTCTTATCAGAATAAAGTCATAAATTTAAATTAGAATAAAAATTTTAAATTTAAACTGAAATTCATTCTTATATAATTTAAATTTTAATAATTTTAACTATTTTTTGATGTGTTATTTACTGTCTATAAAATTTTTATTATAAGTATATTAATTTTTTTATTATTAATTAAAAAATGCACATAACACAAAATTAATATAAAACGTTCAATTCATTGAAAAGAATGGTTATTACTATTATTATTTTACTTCTATTTTTGAAATTTTATTTAAGTAAATGAACTATACGATTAATAATTAATCGTTATAATTCATTTTATTTATGCAAATAATTCATGTACATTCCTCTATTAATCCCTTTACTCGAAAAGATTAAAGCACAAAAAAATAAACCAAATAAGTATTACAAATTTAAAAAATATTGATATTACTTTATATTTAAAAAATCCAGCTTCATCAAAATTATCTGGTTAAACATATATTTAATTAAGTATGTGGTCCAAAGTTGTCCAAAAATTAATTTTAAAAATAGAAATATAAAGATGTCTGCTAGTGATGCTACAAATGACCAAGACAATAATATTCTCTAATTTAATAATTTAAATAAATGCAATAAAATGACAATTGAGTAATTAGTAAATTAAAGGAGACAATGAGATTGGATTGAAGAAATAACAATTCGAATCATAATACTAGTTAGTATATATAATTTTATTCCTAATCTTCTCTCTTGTATATATATATATATATATATATATTTTTTTTTGTATACGTGAGAAATTTTAATCTACCGAATCAGGGAAAGACACCAATCGAACTGATCTGTCGTCATATTCAGAGGAGCGGTTAAGATAAAACTCACGACCTAATCCCCTTAACGTTTCAATAGGACGACACCTCTGGGGTTCGAACCTGGAATCCCTTGAAGATTCAAATCCTTATCACCAGACTAAGCCCTGAAATAATTCTCTCTCGTATATTATTCATTACCTTTTTATAACCTAAAATTACAATACTCCTCGCCCACCATAACTTTTTCATTTTTTTTCTTCGTTTTTGATGCTATCCCTTTGTACCAATATGGCTTTAAATTAATCTCTTTGTTTATCATGATTAAATTTTTATAATAAATTTTAATCAATACAAATGCGATGTTTCACCAATTTATTAATTTAAATTTGGATAAAACAATGAAGAATAGATATGCATGATAAACTAGTAGGAAAGACACAAGAAGATAAACAATGAGCTTTACCTTATTATTATTATCATTGTTGTTGTTAAAGATAATAAATTCTCTTCAAAATTTTAATTTTTTCTATGAATATATTTATTAATATATCTATATATTAAAAGTTAAATTTGGATGTGGGATGTTTTCTAATTGTTTGCTACTTTTTTATGGATTTTTTAATAGATAATAATAAGAAGAAGAACGATGAAGACAATGTGAGGACACTTGCAATAATAATTGGAGCCAGCATAGCTGGGGTTGCTGCTGGGGTTACTCTACTCATTATATTTGTTTCCATCATCATAAATTCGAAAAAGAAAGATCCTATTCCACGCGATATAAATGTTCGTTTTCCTGATGGTATTGCCATTTCTACAAAGGTACCGCTAGTTGAGGTCAAGGTACAACCAGTTGAGATCAAGGCACCGCCAGTCCGGATCGAATATCAATATTGGGAAGAGTCTGATTTCATATCAAAATGTTTTTGAAATTATGTCATTTCGAACTTCCCTCTATTTTCTGTCTATTAATAATTCTCAATTAAAATAAAGACTAAATTGGATTATCGAGGAATTTAAGTACTTTTTGCCTTGAAAGCAGATGAGTTGGGTTGGCTTTTCATTTCTTGTTTGGTAGACCACTTACCATATCTTTAGCCATGCACATTGTTATTAAAATCGCGATTTTAAACAGTAAAATCTACGTTTTTACGTTTTTTAACAAGAAAACGATTTCGATTTTAGTTAAAATCGGAAACAGTAAAACAGTAAAAATATTTGACCGTTTTTAACCGTTTTTGATCAATTTTAATCGATTTTGACCGATTTTATTAATTTATAAAATATTTTAAATATTTTATTATTTATATATTATTAAAAATTCTGTTTTTACATTCCGTTTTTACGTTTCGATTTTACATTCCGATTTTTTAAATAAAAAACGATTTTAATTAAAATCGTGATTTTAATAACCTTGGTGGCAAGTATGGCACGTATTTTCCACGTGCTTGAATTGTTTCAATGTTCTTTGCTTTCTTAATAGTTAATAGTAATACTATGTTCGGATCGGATGATGGCAGGTTTCTCATTTGACTAAGGGAATAGTGGGAGGTCCCATTCTAATTTACGGCGATTTTAAATTTTTTTAATTAAACGGCCCTACTATATAATTAGATTAAACCTAAAAAAATGTTGAACAAAATTATATCAATCATTAGTGTTGGGTACGAAGATAATCTGTGATCGAGGGTACCTTTGAAATGAATGAAGGTGCTTTTAAAATCAAATCCCTAGATAATATGGGTTTGGATAGATTTAATTTTAACATTTTATTTTAAATGGGTGGAGAGTATAATTTTATTGTATTTTACGAATTTAATTTAATTATATTAATTGATGTTATATTGCATATAAAAAATAAAAAAAATTAGAGTTTTTTTAAAAACAGTAAGATATAATAAATAATTACAAAATTTTTTAAATATAAATTACAAAATTTTTGAAACTCTAAAAAGTATTTAGTTACAACCTAATGTTGAAATCTCCTTATAAAGTTTAGGAAGAATGTGGTTTATTGGCATAAAAATGTAATATTTGAATCTTTAGGTCTTAAATCTTAATTTAAAAATATAATTTTTTTATAAGAATTTAAAATAACTTATAAGTTTTATTTGATATTGACATTGTATCACTAATCGAACTCTTAATACAATTAGTTCGACTATAACTTGAGCACCTTAGCCTTCTTAGGCTATAAACAAGAAAAAAGAGAAACCCTTTTATAGAGTTCTTTTTTTTTCCCTTTATTTTAAATAAACTAGCCTCTTTATAATATATAATATTATTAATATAATAAAATATTAAAACCATCAACAGTTTAGTGGTTGAGACTCTAATTTATTTGTTTAAATAAGTTTAATATTTAAATATTATATAAAAAATATTGGTTTTCTTCTAATAAATTTTAACAACATATTTAAATTATGTTAATTTTAAAATTATATATAAATAAAAATGATGAAATACTTATAATCTAATAATCCTTGGGTTGGATCCAAACACAACATAGAATCAATATAGTCTAATCCAAAATTATAGTAAATATATAATACTATTAAATTTAATTTAATTCAATAATATCCTATTATTTTATCCCTAT
>JAVXUL010000001.1:20430408-20446369 GCA_035590515.1 Trichilia minutiflora
TCTTTTATTAATAAATATAAGGTTTATATAAGATCAAAAGCCCTGAAACCGACAACACGAATGGTTTCTAGGGCATACACACTAACAAACCCATGATATCTTTAGGCAGTATTCAGTATGCTTACTATGTAATATTGATGCCTAATCAAAATTACTTACGTAAGGAACGAATTTGATAATTCTAATTAACAATTAACAATTATCTGGACTATGTTGCACACATGTACTTTATTATCTAACATGTTTTAATAAAGAAAACAACCTACATGTGTGAATAAGAACTATTTTTTTATTATTAATAAAATAATAATCCTAGAAACCGATGACACGAATGGTTTTTAAGGCATACACTAACAATTACGTGGTGATATTCGTGTTACCTCAAGTAGTAAGTAGTTACGTGATGATATCTGTGTTATCCTCGATAAGACTCATAGATGGTTAAATCACGATCTCATAATCTCAACAATATCATACTTTATACCATCTCTCACTTGTGAGATAATCTCTTCTAAGTCTGCTTTAGGTTATCACCCTATAACTATAATCTGACATATAATTCTGGTTTATTGACCATATAATCATATGAAATCAATAGAATCAATTGATTCTCCAAACAAAATACTATAAAATAAAACAATTATTTTAGCTCTCCAACCATATCATTATAAATCAAGTCATCTAATAAAGTGAAATTATATTAATCTTGATCCATTAGTCATCTCCTCAATATAATTTAAATGAATTTAAAAATAATCGTATAAATCCAAACAATGATTATTAAATCCAAATAAATCAATTGTTATTCAAATAAATCAACTCAATATCATATAATAAAAACTTTACTTGACTCTCACTAACCAAAATATCATGATAATAATCATTACCAAATCAAAATTCTTTCATATACTCGGTCATAAAATCAACAATCATGAATAAAACAATTGTCATTTATAATCGTAAAAAAAATTATATAATAATATAATATTATAATAATTAAATTCAAAACCTATATCAACTCCAAAGCAAATGATTTAAAATAATTCATTCATTAACCTATAATTCAAAATAACTTACCAATTTTTAACTATTCGAAATTAAATTAACCTATAATTCATTCATTTCATATTTCAAATATCATGAATTAACTCAATTCATCCAAATCGATCAATGAACAATAAAATTATATCAGAATAGTAATTGTTATTATTCATTACAAACACACATTTTTTTTAAACTCAAGTTTTAGCTATTTAACCACATGATTATCCATGTTATATCCTAAATAACACAAATTAAATTGAGTTTTTATAATTAGAACAAAAATTCATGAACAAACTGTAAGCTCCAATATTTCATATTCTTTAAATTATGTCAAATTAAAGTTATAAAGTATTATTGAATTTACTAAGAGTTAAATTTAATCTTACAAAGCTTTAATTATAACAATCGGAGAAACTATCAATTTTATGAATAGTATCAAAAAAAATTTTAACATTTTTTTAGTTCAAATCTCCATCAAATCAGTCAAACGAAACTTGTACGTTGTAAAGGATAATGAATATAAGTGATTTGTTTAAAAAAAATGGCAAGTTAATAGAATGAAAAATAAAAAAATTAAAAAAGAAATAAAATGGAGCTAGATGTGGAAGAGAAGCAACGGAAAGAAAAAGAAAAGTGGACGAAAAAATTGTTTTCTACTTCTTTTATAAGTTTAGTATATTATCATTTTGTCTTTTAGTTAAAATAATTTTTGTTCTCTTCTACTTTGAATGCTATTTTTTTATTTAAAATTTGATTTTATTTTCATTTCTTTCTACTTCATCCTTTAAGTGTATAATTTAATATAAAAAATAATTAGGTAATTAGATACTCCAAACAATAAAAATTTAAATTCAAGAATTGAGTACTTAATTAGAATATTAAGAAAAAAAATTTTAAACTCATTCAAAATTAATTAATTTCATATAAAATCTCTTAAATACGTAGATAATAATATTAAATTAATTTATTATTTTTTTAATATCTAAAAAATATTTTTAAAAATAATAAAAATATTCCTAAAAAATTTAAATTGATAATAGCAATATACCATACCTCATCGGCATTTGAAATTAATATAGTGGTGGTCAAAAAGTTTAAATTGTATGTGTATTTTTATTGTCTTTCTTTAGCTGACGGCGACACTACAGTTAAATAAATAAAAAAATTCCAAACCAGTGATACTGATTGTGTTATTATAAGCAGTCTGGACCAGTAGCTATTTTTTTAAATTTTAAATAATATATATATTACTAAACATAATTATAAGATTATTGTAAAAATAATTATATTATAATTTATTTTTATCAAACAACTGACTATCTTATTTAAAAAATAGATTATTTGATAATTTACTCTAAAATGACATTTTTTTAATGCAATGCAATATAATCCCAAACATATATACTATATTATGCATATTTTTTTATTATTGATAATTAAAAAATGAGAAATCAAATTCTTATTATAAACTCCAAATATTCCCTATCTATCATTCACACTACATATATTCAACAGGAATCATAAGTTGAATATACTGTATGAAACGAAAGGTATGTTAGAGATTTAGGTGCTGTGTGAGTGTGACTTTAAAATAATGGCAATAACTATGAAATAGCTTGATCATATATTCTAATTATTTACAGCACTAGTTTAAAATCTCCAAGGGCCAAGGCCTTACCTTACCTACTAACACCCAAACTTACGGCTAATCACCCATAAAATAAAATTAGAAAATAATTGGTAAAGAATATTTATTCCCATTCAACCTTTTGATGATCACATTCACACGCGCGTATATGATGAACGTTGATTTGATTTTCCGAAATGAAATAATTATGTTACATTGGCCATTAATTAACTGAATTTCAAAAGAATTACCATTTTTGTTCTTGGAACAATTATACCCTATCGATCTCCTGTCCATTTCTTTCTTCCAAGTTCATTTTGCCGAATAATTGTTAACTTTTCGAATGTCTTTTTATTTAGCTTCATAGCTATTAGAATTTAGCGTTGGATTGTCATTGTAATACCATTTGCTCAACTTTTGACATGGTATTTAAATCACATAGCTTTTGGTTGCAGACGAAAATCTTTTTGAGGTAAAATTAAGGGTATATTTGAATTGGAAGGATGTGATTTTTTATTCACTAATTTTCAAGTATATGTAAGTAGATAGTTGTATATATACAAAATCAAACATTAATTTTAAAATTAATCACAAGCAAAGAAGTCACAAATATACCTTAAAAAATAGCAAAGCTTTCTTCTTGATGGAGGATGCATGAGAATCTAAACCACGTGTTTTTTCCTGACCAATGCAATTGTGTCTATTCTCCACGAAACCTGTCATTCTTTTTTTCAAGGAAAATAGCAAATGGTTATATGCACAAATGAAAGGGGATTCAAACTCTAGATCTTGAGAAATTACAATTAATTAACTATCATACTAAACTCTTGTGTATTGATTATTTTAATAGTTATATATACATATGTATGTGTGTGTGTGTGTATAGCTATAATTAATGAATAATTTAAAATAATAATAAAACAGTAATTAACTATTAATTTTATCATTGTTTTAAATAAGGTATTATTATATTTAAATATTAATTTTTATTTCTAATTTAAAATTTTAAAAAATAATTATATTAAATATCTAAATTATTAATTATTTTTTATTATTATACAATGAAATATGAATGATAAAATTTTTAGTTTTATAATTAGATTTAAACTATTAAAATTAATTTTTAAAAGAATAAAAATATATTAATGATTATAGGTATTAAACCTTATTTTAAAAAAGTATTTATGATTACTAAAATTAAAGAATATTTAAAAATATTACAGATTATTAAAATTAAAAGAATAATATATTATTATATTAAAATACTAATTGCAAAATTTTTATCATAATTAAATAAGAATTATATAATTTTTAGCCACATAATTTATAATAATTTTTAAAACTACAAAATTAATATATTTTTATTATTTTATAAATAAACTTCAATAATTATCTAAAAATTAAAAGGTTTTATTATAAATTATAAATTACAATTTTTTATTTGATTGTTTTAATTTAAAATTATTCATTGATTACTATTCTAGATTATAAGAGAATAAGTTACTAATAAAATTAATAGGACAGTAGAGCTAGAGCATGGTGGTAAATTGCTAGCATTGTTGTGTTGGAGTCTAGGGTTTAAATCTCAAGTTTTACTTTTTAATTATTTACAAAATTAAGGGTATTTATATAAAATTATTAAAAATAGTGGATAATTATGTAAAATCATTGAAAAAACAGTTAATTTTTGTTAATTCATTTAACAAATGAAAGTAATGAGGGAGGTTTTTTTAATTATTTAATTATTATTATTATTTTAAATAAGAGCGATTTAAAGAAATTAGGCCAAATCATATGGAGGTCCAAGACATTTCCCCATTTATAGATGATAAATATTTTGTAACCTCAACCATTCTTACTGGGAAATTGTGGCAATATTTATTTGTAAACTGTTGCCATTGGCCAAAGACTTTTGGTAGTTGAACTAATATTATCAAAAAATCAACTGAGGCACCACAACATTCAGCTCTTTATTGATACAAAATTCCAAACAAATAATACCACCACACTCCTACAAGCTGAAATGTGAAAATCATCTGCAACAAGACTAGCCCAAAATTAGGGGAACAGAATCATTATCAATACCACTGCACACTGAAACTCTCGGCACAAGACTCAGAATTTGAGGATAACTGAATCACATGACGTGATGAAGAGAAGAAAGAGAACGAATTGATAGGGTGATCTTGTGATGCTTCCATCAAATGTTCCTCCTGTTGTTGGGTCAGTTTTAGGCCCAGCTCCTGCATTTCCTTCATTTCCAGCAGTTCAACAAGCGTTAACATTAATATGCCATTCAACAAAATCATAACATCAAATAATTGGTCATGAATAGGAAGGCTAATGAGAACAGAATTGGAAAGTTAATACAGTAAATTGTAATTCTGGCTAAGGTAAAAGCGGAATTCGCTAAACTGCGTGCCATATGTTTGTGTTTACTTGGAACATTGCTCATAAAATTCAATGCCTCCTACATACCTGAAGGTATAACTGATGCTGAAGGCGTAATTTCAGGCTTAGGTGTTTCATTTGAAGAATCTGATGGAGAGATTGCAAGAGAACCTGCAGAGGAAGTTGCTGAAGTTGTCGGCCCTCTTGCAGCTGGTTCACCAAAGCAAATTAAATTCAATTATAGTATTTCCTGTTTATAGTCCGAGAGCATCAACATAAACATGAATAAAGTTGGAGCGGTTGAGCACATCTTTACACTGGCTAATTGGAGGAGTTTGCACTTGACAAGCACCGGTGAGAGATAAGAGCAAGAGTTTGGCCTATAGTGATACCCAAAGAAGGACCGCCATTGAGCAGAGAGCGCAGGCATCAGGTCGATTGTTGAACAACATTGAGTAGCTGTGAGCAGCAAGGAGATGATGGGGTTGATGAATTTCCATCATGTAGTTCACGCATGTGGCTAGGCTACTGATCGCATTCGTGCAGTTTGATTGAGCCGTGAATCTACCCCATAGCATAACCACAAGGACAAACACTATACCCATCTCAAGCCCTCTTGAAGACATTTTTTGTTGTTGGAAACTTAGCCTGGCTAGAATGTTAAGGATAAGAGGAAATATGGAACTTGATTGTCAAATTTGGTTTGCAATAATCAAATATTTTATGGGTTAGGCGATTTTGAGTTCGATTGAGAAAAGCAGGGAAGAGAAGTGATTAATGCATAGTTTCGGAAGAAGTGACAAATAAATTGGTATAATTGGTTGACCAACTCTTACTGAACCAAGGGTTGCTTATAACAGAACAGATTCATGACGCATCATGATAATTTTATAATTCCATTTAGGAGTATATTTTTATATGTTGCTTAATGATTTAATCTTTGTGCTCTAATATTCCTTTAACAATAAGCATACATTCTGCTGTCGGCTGTTTTATACAAAATCAATCAACCGTATGTACTTGCACTTCTTTCGCCAACACTATGTATCATGAAATTTCTCTGCCTAGCAAATAGACATCATGCATTAGGATTATCAATTTTAGGTTGATGAGAAACAGTTCTAATTCCATGGAATGTAAATCGCATAATGGACTGATCAATTTATCTATGAATTTGTAAAGAACTGCTGCCTAAATTCCTCTGAGGACAGATAGGTTGTTTTGAGCAAAGATTTGCTTAGAAGTTTGAATCAAAGCAGAGACGAATGCTGCAGTGAGTCGAGTCATTAACATAATTAAACTGAAGCAAGCCCAAACCTACAAACAAACCAAATAAGTGTAAGAATACTTGGGGTTTCAAGTAAGAGCAATTGATTAATATAACAATTCCTTCAATGATATACATTAGCTTAGAGTAGATGAACTACAGAACCCACTTCAAAACTACCTGTTTTTTGTCCCCTTCAAATTTCTCGAGAACTATCAATCTATAAATCCTTCCTTAATCCAAAACCAACCCAACACAAAACTTAACACTCTTCCATTCAAGACAATCTGTAGTACCTCATTTCTCCGGGAAGAATAATGGAAGGATCGAAAACTTTCCATCTTCTTGCATTATTAGTAGCGATTCTTTCAGTCATTTCAATACATGTTTTTGGTCAGATAACCACACCATGCACAACATCAATGATCTCTAGCTTCACACCATGCCTAAATTTCATCACTGGCAGTACTGCCAATGGCTCATCAACTCCAACTCAGGGCTGCTGCGATTCATTAAAATCACTTATGAGCACTAGTATGGACTGTGCCTGTCTTGTGATAACTGCCAGTGTCCCTGTTCAACTGCCAATTAACCGAACCTTATCAATCTCTCTCCCTAGAGCATGTAAAATGGGTGGTGTGCCAGTGCAGTGCAAAAGTGCTATGCTCTCACTCTCTCTTTGTGCTATGCATCTGCATTATCAATTACTGTTGAATTATTAATCGTGCCTTTTATTGCATTTTGCAGCCACTGGTACTCCTCTTCCAGCTCCAGGTAACTTCAAGCCATTCATAATCTCTGAATTCCTTGAGAAATTATGATTTCTTAACATTAGAAAACCAAAATGACATCAGGAACTGGAAGCTGACGGAGAAATTAGTGAAACTTTGATATGAAAGCTTAATTATTTTGTACAATGTGCAAATGAAAAGGGATGCTCAGTCATCAAACAATATGTTAACTAGAACTTCTGTGGCAGGTCCTGCTATCCTCGGGCCGACTCTTGCACCTGCAGATGCTTCTCCTCTTAGTCCACAAGGTAGCATTTGACTAAACCCTCTTTTCTAGCAGAAGCAAAACTTGTTGTAATTCTAAACCTTGAAGAAAAATAACAGTTTTTTTATATGTTCTTCATCTTCCAAAGCTGTTGCTCCATCGCCGGTTGATTTGATACCTGCATTTCCACCAGTAGAATCAGAAGCCCCAACAAGCTCAGGGATTAAGCCAGTGCTGACACCGCCAGCACCATCAGCCTCCAATCGAGATTGCATTTCCCCACCATCGATCTTGCTACTATTTATAGGAATAATGATTTTCAACTGATCCCGATACTTGGCTGAACCAAAACCTCTTTAACGCTCTCTGTGTATTTCATTCTGTTCTCCGATTACTTCAGATTCTTTGGATGTGAGATTCTGAGATTGAACGCTGATATTTATTTTATGTTAGTTTGATATGTGTTTTATGTCAAATTGTGATGTAATTCACGGCTTTTTGTATTTCATCACATAATTGGCTCCGAGTAATGGGCATTTCAATTTTCCACATTACAGGAAAAGGTATTTAATTATTATTTTTTTACTAGACTTGGTGGTATCTAGTGTTAAATTGTAATCCGGATTTTATATAAATGACAACATATATATGACTTTACCACTTTGAAAAACTAAAGAGGAGAGCAAAACGTTTCTTCCTTGCCTTTCAGATAACAAGGAATTGAACAAACTTGGTCCATGTAATAGCCCATATTTAAAGCAAGTCCTTTCATTCCATCCATCTCGTTAATAGCCACAAATCTTCCCTCTGACTCTTAAGTTCAACCAATCCAGGATTAGCTTTCCTTTCCCTATACGTATCTCCCAACAATCCAAACGAAGGAAACCTTGAAAGCATCAACCTAGGAAGTACCAAGACATTAAAATGACAATGGCCAGCAAGCACATCCCCCCTTTTCTCGCCTGCATGACAATTGTAGCAGCATTGCAAATCCAAAACGCTGAAGGCCATCGTGCCTTACTCAAGGATTTCCCTTCCCGTTCCCCCTCCCCTAGTCCCCTTCATCTTTACTCAAGGTTAGATACGTAGATTACTTCAAAAATTGCGAGAGCAAATGCCTATCCAAAGGACACGGTTACACACTGTGAAATGAAGTGTGCTACAGACTGTTCAGCTAAGGAGGCCGCTGGTATGTACATTAATTTATACTTTGATTATGAATCATCTATCTTTTTAAATTTCTTTCCAGTGAATTCTTTCCAATATTCCAAATTTCTTTGATGCAGAAAAACTGAATGCCGCGGTCGGTAATTAATACGTGGAAACACCAAATCTCTTCTAAGAGTAAAAAAGGAGGAATCGATATTACAATAAAGTGTGTAGTAGCAAATAAAAGTCGATTCTGTCAATCACTTTGTAAATGTTAAAATCCATAGGTTTAATTTTCATCCCATTTCCATTTTTTTAATTCTATTACCTAAAATTAGTTAATGTGTAATCAAATTTGTTGCCAAATTGCTCGTCCTTTTAACTATATTATGTTCATGTCTAACTCTATATGTATTAACTCTGCTATAAAAAAATATGCCCATAAAGAAGCAATTTTGGACGCCCAAATTTGATAGAAATCAGCGATTATATAGCCAAATGCATAGTTTGTTTACATTTTATTGAAGACGAAAATGGATCATATTAGAATATTACTCCTTTTTTTTAAAAAGGATTTGTATTCTAATTTTAGAAAATTTATTATTTTATTTTTTTAATTAATAATTTTTTTTGTTTTAGTGTAGAACTTGCATTACCTCTATTAATTTATTGAAATCATTTTTAAACCCTAATAATTGCTTATAAAAAATAATAAAAAGAATACGATTTGTATAAAGCATAGTATATATATTTTTTTAAAAAATAAAATAACTCTCGTAAGTGTAAAAATTTTGAAAATAAATTATAGTCGTGTTATCAATTTTGTACTGAGTAATCTTCTAACTTTGTTATATAATAAATTCAGAATAATTTTTTTTACTATAATATTATTTGTTAGAATCACTTTTTCCAATGGATCAATCATCAACAAGAGAAGATGCATGCACAAAATCTTATGGGTAAAGCTGAGGTTCCTCCACAATATGCAGTGATGAGGTATATATGTACGTCTTTGTGTGTAGTTACCCCAGCATGTTTCTGATACAGTCTTTCCTATGCAATAGAATCGACCCCAGTGGAGCATTTCTATAAAATGTTTCGCCTCGCCATACATGGCTTCATGGTCTCAACTATGCAACCAACAAATGACTGTACTTGAGAAAAACAAAAATAATCTTCATCATCTTCTTCTTCTTCCATAGACTTAAATTAAAATTTAAAAACAGAAATAAGATTATAAATGAAAAATGCCCGAAACCAGAACCCAAATGGTGTTGAGAAGTAGGATACTGATGAGAATTTAGCCATATTAATTCCCCAAAATTGTACAGCAAAGTTGGATCACTTCTAGTAATTATAGAGGATTTTTCAGTAATTATAATGAAATCTAGTAATCAGATTTCGTTTTATTCTCTGTGTCGTGACAAGTTTAGTATAAAAAACCAGAAGTGTATAATTCAACATCTTCTCATGAACTTCCTTATATTATACATGCAACATCTTGGGTTTTATTTTTTATTATCGTTTTTTTTTTTGTTTTTTATTTAAGAATAAACTAAAATATATTAGAAAAATTATATCTTAAAATTTTTAAAAATAATAAAAATTTATTATCTAATAAATAAATACAACCACATTTATTATATTATTTAAGATGCAATTTTTGAAATATAATTTAGACTTTCAAAATACTGAATCATTATAGGTAGGATAAATGCGTTATCTTCTACCTTTTTTAAGATTTTTTTTTTCATAAACTACCAGTCAAGTTTGGAGATAAGCCATCACTAATTAATTTTCACTAATAATTTATATGGGAATCATGTCTTTAAAGATAATTAGAGTTGATTTAACTCATAAACAATTTAAAAGTTCATACAATCCCATAACAAATTTAATCTAACAAAATTTTGATGGATTCAACTGGAAAAATGTTTGTGCAAAAATGAATTTATTTGTTGCGAGGAATTGAAACACCTTTGACATATAATATTGCAAAAATTTTATTGATTAGATTTAACTAATAAAATTTTTGAATTAGTAAGATGTACATTGATTCATATTTATCTTCATATTTATATTTTAAAATTATAAAAGGAGTTTTTATCAGGGCCCTCTAGAACAAAATGGAGCCCAACTCTTGGAGGCCCATTCTCCCAAAATCGTTAGAAAGCATGTTGCAAAAACCCTAAACCCGACATCTGAGCATCTTAACTCTGCAAGTTCTGATTCTTCACTTTGGGGTAATCATTCTCTCTTTTATTTAGTTTAAGACCCTCCAGCTTTTTATATGCCATAGAAATTGGTATTGGATTTGAAATGCTTGGAATTTCATATTGAATGTTTGGCTAATGTTGGCATTCCGTTTATCGTTATAATTTCAAGCTCATTTTTGGAAATTAGCAAGATATATGAGGGGAAGCTTTTATAAGGGAAGCTAATTTTAGTTTTTATTTGGTTATTTTAGGTAATTTGAACGTGTTTAACTGAGTAGAATTTTCTTGTTTCTTTCGTCAAATGAGCTATTGTGAAGAATTGGGTTTGTTTTTAAAATGACAAGCACACGTTTGATTTTTGGTATAAACCTTCCTTCTTACTTTGTTAAAATTTTTCGAAATTATGACGGGAATTCTGTTTCGATGACACGTGCAGGTGCTTCTCGAAGAATATTGACTCTTTCATAATTTGAAATGGGTTGGAAAGCTGCTGAGAAACTCATTAGGCACTGGAAAATACTCAGAGGAGATAATGTGAGAACGAGATTAGAAGATGTTATTATCTAACTTTCCCATTATCTCTCTCTGGACTTTGAAATGGTGTTTTTAATCTTTATTTGCAGGTTATGATAATAAGGGGTAAGGATAAAGGCGAGACGGGTACTATTAAGCGTATCATTCGGTCTCAAAACCGTGTCATTGTCGAGGGAAAAAATCTGGTGGGAAATTCTAATTCCTTGTCGCAAATTATACTTATTACAAGTTTTCCTAAAAGTTCTTTTAGACAAATTATACTTATTACAAGTTTTCCTAAAAGTTCTTTTAGACAGGGAGAAAATTGCCCTTCTGCGGTTTAGGAAGTTATCATCACAATATAGTTATCTTATTGTATCAGATTCCTCACATTGCTCTACCAGTCTCTGCTTAAAAACTTAAATAAGTGTTTATTCTGTGCTTTTGCTATTAAAACTCTGAAATTTACTAGGATATGTCTAATGGTAAAATCTGCACCCCTTTACAGAATATCTTTTGAGATCCTAACTCTACTTAGTGGTATAAATGATCATAATGGAAATTGAAGATTATGATGACTAAACAAATGGTAGCTTCGAAAAACTATATTCCTTGTTTTGATGTATTGCATCCCTCGCTGTTTATAGTTTGGTCTTATTATATTGAAATGGCTTATTCTGTGAAGAGATTTAAGGCCTGTGCATGATTGATGGAATGCCCTGTAAATGAGGGCACAATTATGCTGATTCTTCATTAGTTTGGAGTTTTAATCTAAAATTTTACCCATCTAAGCATATGTTTATTGACAAAAAAAAGGAAAACCAATTACGTGCCATGCTCTATTAAGTATGAATAATCTTTTTGAGTCTGTCTCTAAATGTTTTCAGGATATTGTCTTGACGATTTAGATTTTTTCGGGTATGCTTATTCATTCTTTTGTTCATGAGCTTGCATTTGGTGTGTGTTTTGTCTTGTCCTTCTTATGTAAATGGATTATTTTGATTGTGTCTGATAGTATTCCTGATTGCCTTTTCATGGATGTTTATGTAGGTAAAAAAGCATATCAAGGGAGGAGAAGGTCACGAAGGTGGGATCTTTACAGTTGAAGCCCCAATTCATGCCTCAAATGTTCAAGTTCTTGACGCAGTCACAGGGTATTATTGTACTCCGTATCTAATTTAATATGTGGTGATATTATCATATGACGCTTCAAAAATATGATGAATGATGGTTACTCTTGCAGGAAGCCTTGTAAGGTTGGAATTAAATACCTAGAAGATGGAACTAAAGTTAGAGTATCTAGAGGTATAGGAACATCTGGGTCCATCATTCCTCGTCCTGAGATCCTGAAGATAAGGACGACCTCAAGACCTGCAGTTGGTAATTACCTTAAACATAAGCCTTTTTTTCTTTTTTTTCTAAATAAATGTAAAAATCTTGTATATGTTTTTGTCATACCATTGCTTGTTTCTACGTGGGATAAGATTTATCATCATTATGCATGTCAATTTTATGTACTGGAAGTCTGGAACTATCCTAGAATGAATTGAAAATATAAAGAATGGACTTATTTTCAATAAATAAAAGAACTTAAGGTACTTTTTTTTTCAATGACCTTAAATGTTATACATTAAAAACTGAGAAAGAATAGAGAAGTTTTTAATTTGAAATATGCATCATTGGAGTAAAAAATGGACTGTCTACTTATAATTAAATAGTTTTAACTACTACCAATTCATCAATGATCATAGTTTAAAATCTTCTTGTGCATCAAATAATTTTTACAAATTTGCCAATTTCTCACAGCAATTAGATAAATTACTGCATACTAATCCTGGATGCTTTCATTAGCCTGTCTTCCTGTATGGATTTGAAGGCAAATAAGTATCTAGAGATACATTGCTTGGAATGTAGTTCACTTGTTCGACAAAAGTTTGAATATTGTCTGGATTGCTTGGAATGTAGTTTCGCTGTCCTATCACTATACTTATGACTGAAAATCATCATCAGGCTGGTCCTTTCAAAATTAGAGACATTTGGTCGTCTTAATAATCCTTTCTGAAGTGCTGTTGCTTTTAAGCATTGTAGGTGTAGTTTTATTTGGAACTATAGATCATATGAAATATAAAACTTGGACCAAATCACTATGAAGGCAGAACTTTCTTAATTGATAGAAACATGGTAGAATCGTATGCTATTGTTAATTCAATTAGTCCTTGAAGTTCTGTTAAGAAGAAATTTTAGAGGTGAGATTTTTTTTGCTTACGTCTGTTAATATTATTATTGTCCCTTTTGCAGCTGGTCCCAAGGATACTCCTATGGATTTGGTGATGGAGAGAACATATGATCCTAAAACGGGAAAGGGCATGCCTGATCTTTGAAGAGCTTCATGTAATTTCTCAAGATGCTATATATTATCCAATATGTTGCAGAAGATATGGATTCATGAATATGTTATATGTATACCTATCATGAACTGCCGCCTATCGTTTTGTTGTGGCACGTTTTGCAAGTAGGATGCCCTGCAAATTGATTGAATTTTACTGCTTCAATATTAGTTTCAGTCAATCATGAACAATGTTCTCCAAAGTTTGCAATGACCACCGACACTACTAGCATGTACTAATGAAATAACAGCGGATCATTCACAGTTGGAATTTCAGAATGGGATTAAACATTAGGGACAACTCAATTTATTTGTATTATTGTGCAGCACTTTATCTCATTACAGTTTTACTACAGTGTAATAGAGTAACATTTGAACCTGTAGCACCACCGACTCTCTGGGTAACTCTTGTGGATTAACAGTCTTCTTACTAGTTTATGAATGTTGATTGATGCACCACTTAAGCCTATGTATTGATGTCTAAACTCTTAACTGTGCCATTCTTACGCATAACGCTTCTTGATGCACCAATTAAGCCTCTGTATTGATATCTTAATTTTGCCATTCTTACAAATTAAAATTTGACCTGTTGCATGTTTCATACTTTTATTACCATGACAAAATCCTTCTAAACCAACTGTAACCAGTGAATTCCTTCTTTCAATGTGAACAAAAACAGGGTCATGTATATCTGTAGCCATGCTAAATTCTAACGTTCGATGCATCACTCTTGTCTATACACTACTACTGTACTACAGTGCTACTTGTTTTATGCTGCCCTTATCCGCTAACACTGCTAAACCCATCCTACTAAACTCAACAGATCATATCTTCTCGACTTTTGCTTCAGTGGCTTTTAGTGTCTGTACTGCCACGTGAAAATTGGGTCGTGTATGCGATCGAGGGCGTCGTTTTTCGGGGAACAAAAGCTTTTTGAGCACTAGAAGACGGAGCTATTCATATGATCATCACCCAATGCTAGCGCACTGATACGCGGAGATTTAACACTCACCAATCTTGACACGTTAGATGGACACTTGTCTACCAACACGCCATCTCTTCCGCATTCTCATCCAATTTTCTATTCTCACATCCTCACTATATAATGGGATGCTCATTCTTGGTCATTTCATTGGGGGAGAAAGAAGAAAGCAAAAGCAGTTCTTGACACTGTTGTTTCGAGTGATAATGGTTATTAACAGGTAGCTTTCATTTACTGTTTTCCTCCTTTCTGTTTTTGTTCTGTATGGTGGTTTAACCCTGGCTAAGAAAGACCCGGAGTTAAAATACTGCAACGATAAGTGCGAATTCCAGTGACAATACGGCGAGGAGCAGAAGGAGCAATGTGTAAAAAAGTGTAAAGACTACAAATAGAAGCAAGAGCGAGAAAGACATAGTGGAGGAGAAGAATGGGGTGGCAGTCGCGAGGACCAGAACCCTGATCATGATGCACCTGAAAAACATTTGAGAAGATGCCAGCAGCAGTGTAAGAGACAAAAGGAAGAACAGAGGATGCTGTGTCGCTTAAAATGTTGGGAGAAATGTAAAAGAGAGAAAGAGGGAGGGCAACTTAATAAGCACAGAAAAGAAAATGAAAAGGAGGAGGAACGGCAGCAAGAAGAAGAAGAGAACCATTATGTATTTGAACACATCACTTCCCAAGCAGAGTCCAGACCGAACATGGAAAAGCTCTTGTACTTCCCAAGCTCACTCAAAGGTCAAAGTTTCTTCGTGGCCTCGAGAACTATCGGCTTGGTGTGGCCGGGAAAATTTTAATAATAAAAATATTAAATATAAAAATATAATTTTTTATATATTAATTAATATAATAGGATTATATAATTATTATATTTTTAAAAATTTTATATAAAAAGAAATTTTGAAAAAATAATATAATAAATGTGGCATATCTATTATTATTATTATTATTATTATTCATTGATCTCTATTATTATTTTTTTATATTCTTAATTACTTTGAATAAGATCAAGAGGCTAGATAACATTAGAATCTGTTCAATCATTATACAAATGATATAATAATCCACTGATATATTTAAAATTTTTTGTTTAATTAATTGTGTGTATAAACGCAACGTATAAATATAAATTATAGTAAACAGATACAACTAAAATTGTGACAATCAAAATTTACCCTTTAATTATAAACTTTATAAAACAGATCTCCTCTTTCACTGTCAAATTTTATGTTAAACCAAGGATACAATTCATATGTTTTGCATGTATGCTTTATTACTTTTGTGACAATTATCAGGAAAATTTAGAAGATATACATTATCAGAGGACTCAGATAAATAAAATTTTTATTTTTATATAATACATATTTATTCTTTTGACCCATTGATTAAATTA
>JAVXUL010000001.1:20458749-20471546 GCA_035590515.1 Trichilia minutiflora
CGGTCTCAATCATTTGACGGCCAAATGAATCCGATAATTAATTAAACTCGTAATAATATTTAAATAAACCGATTAATTCATGAGAGGTTACAGCCCACATGCAGCCCCATTCAACGTCGATCATATATATAATAAAAGTGCATGTTCAATTCAAAAGGGTTTCGAAACCGCGTCCCAAAGGCCCCATTCAATATAGTTACTTTATTTAAACATGTCTTATTAGTTACCTAATTTCTGTCTTTTTCCACATCTCATGATATTTCTTTATATGTCATTTTCTGTTTGATCAAATCGCAAGGTAGCTAACCTCTTAAAATAATAGGAAGATATGCATTATCCGATCTAATGAAATCTATGACAGTCATTTTTCAATGGACAAATAGTATTCATGTTCCCTAATCCGAAAACATTGAAAAATACCTCAATCGAAACATATGCATAGCATTTCGTCCTAGATTGGAATTCGATTAACCTTGACAAAGTTCCAATATATGGTCATTATACCAGGAATCCTGCAGTCCACGTGAATATCTGTTCCTTTGTATCTTATTCTTACATATATTATCATAACATTAAATGCATTGAAATATTTGCCATTGCCATTTGCCAAATTCTGAACGATGTTAATTGGGGTCACGTTACATATCTAGGTATGTCACATTGCTTTCCATGGTTTAGAAATGAAACAAGTTATACTCTAAATTGATTATTAATTCCCGTTCACTTTTTTGTGCTTAGATAATAAGAAAACTTTAACAAAAGGTGTTGTGCATGTAATGTAAGTAACCCAGATCGAATGAAACATAAAGATTCGGCCTGCCGGGGGGAGAAGATAGTCAATTCCGGCCAAAGTGGAAAGTTGTGTGAATTATGATTTCAATAAAAAAAATAAATAAAAAAATAATCCATATATATAATAAACCAATTAATTAGTACGTCTTTTAAGTTTATTTAATTAAGGAGAAGCAGGAGAAAAAACAAAAGAAAATGAAGTGGCCTGTCCTGGTCCCCATGCAGAATCAGAAAGAGCAATTTCATCAATTAAATCAGGTTTGTTTGTGATGGATCCAGACTTTATAGGATTCTCCAACTTTGTAATTGTCAACGTACAAATTGCAAATCCTATTATTATGTCGTTCTACTTCTACCCCTAGTCGTTAGTCCTTAATCACCACACACTTCATTGGTTTTGCTATGTTTCTTCGAGATTTGTGAAATAATAAACTTAAACTTGGTTTCGATAGGTAGGCGTAGGCCTATCCAGACCAGACGTGAGAGGATCAGGATCAATTATAATATAATGGTTTTACGTTACGTACTCTCCATATAACAATAATAGTTCATGGACTTACAAATAGTAATTGAAGGAACCAAAATACAACAAACAAAGCTAGTTGCGGATATAAATATAACATATCCTCGTTCATGTTCGTTAACAATATTGGTAAAGTATAATTTTATATGTATATATTAATTATAATTTTTAATTTATGAAAATTTATACAAATATAGTCAAAAATTAAAAATTACAACGAATAAATTAAATTTTATAATTAAAAATTTTAAAATAATTGTACTGACAACTAATTGCATAATAATCCTGCTCTTAATATAAATCTAAGATTGAGAGAGAATCCACAAATTTATAGGCAACACAGTTTCCAAAATCCATATTTCCTACAGAGAAACTCCGTCTGTTTTTTTTTTTTAAATCATTAATTCTTGCCTCTAAAATTTTTTTTGTAGTCCAATATTATAAAAAAGAAAGGTTGGGATTTATTTTTAATCGCGTTAAATAAGATTTAACTATTAACATTAAAGATTGAATCCTGACCGTAATTTTTTTTTTTTTACTTGTTTGATTTGGTTACTTAATTATCTGATACGTGCGGTACACGTTCCAATGAATAGCAAATTAAGGTACTAAACTGCCGGTGTTTTCTATAAGCAAACCAGTTATCTTATCTACTGGATAAGTTAATTAACGTGCCACACATACATGGGAACCATAATTGGAATCGAAAAATAATATTGAGATGAGATACGTACAGATTATTCACATACTTTATTATCATGAAAAAATAAAAATTAATTGATAAAGATTATATTAAAGAATGATTATCTTAGTGTAATTCACTTTAACTTTAGCATTTAATTAAGAAAATTCTTAGAAATTTAATTTCTTTAAACAATGGACAATAAAATCAGAAAAAGAAAGGAAAATTTACGGGATTCACCACTTTTTGTCCATAATTTAAAAAATGAGTGTGTATATATATACATATTTTTTAAATTTAATCAAAAATATAATATTTGATAAATTTGTCTTTATAATTTTTGTATACTAATTTTGAAAGTTATAATTTAATTTAATTTCGAAAGTGAAAACTGATTTCAAAGATGACTTGAGTTTAATAGTAACATTTTAATTAATTTTAAAAATAAAAATTTAACTAATTTCGAAAATCGTGTTTCTTATTTAAGTTACATATAGGTTTGTGTTTTACTAAACTAAATGCATGTTATGTTTTTTTTACTTTGAGAATATTGAATTTGAGCATATCTTTAATGTAATTTAAGTAATTTTAATGTAATTTAACCCTTTTTTTGCATTTTTAAATATATGTAAATTAATGATAGTTGGTATAAGTTTGAGGACAGTGATATCGAACTATTTTCTGGCATTAGTAATGACATTGCACACTTAAAAGAATTAACAGTTTCGTTTTGCTACGGTAAAGTTTTATTCATTACTTTAAATATAATGCTCATCATATAATTCTTTATTCATCATAATTAATTATTTTGATAAATATTTAAAATAATGCACAAGATTGCTACCATTATATGTTAAGAAAAGTCAAAATTCTCGATCAATTTGAATTTTGGGATTTCGCGATTTTGATAAAATCGCTTAGCTTGGAACCTATACGGGTGTTTTTGAACTTTATTTATTGAGAAGATAGGTTGCTTAGAAAGTTTAGAAAAACTAAAACTCCTGAAAAACTAAAAGATTATAGTTTATAAAGGACAAAAACACTCTTTTTAAAATGGAGAATTCAAATTCAAGAGGGGATTTCAAGGGTTAGACGTGAAGAACAAGAGAAGATACAGAACAACAACGGATCTTCCAGATTTATGTTTTATTTGTTTTACATTATGATTAACTAAATTTTTTTTTAATTAAAGGATAATTAAGAATTGGTTTTAAGGATTGTGAGATTTATGCTTAATTTTTAATCTTTTATCTATTCTTGGTATTTATGTAATTATGCACTTCTTATTTATTAATGTTAATTTGTAGATCATAACAGCTTCTGTTACATGATTCGATTAACATTATATGGTCATATAGAACTTCATATCCGTAATTGTATGATTTCTATAATGTGAAAAAAGATATTCTTTTGGATTGCATAATCCAAAGCCATGCGGATAACTGTCTCGATTCATATCTATGGGTGCGCACACCCACACACAAAGAAAAATTAATAAAAATAACTATATTTTATTCGCTATTTTTAAAAGTCAGTCAACTAAAAAAAAAACACTTTATTATGCTTAATCAAATAAATATTTTTTAAATAAAAATAATTTTATAATCTAAATAAACATAACTTTATAAATTAAAAAATTATCTTCCTCAAACTAAATTTCTCACTTTCTCTTACAGTAATATTTATCAATCCACATTGACACAATCCAATTAATAATAATACAACTTAATTAATTTATACAAATTTCACGAACTTCTCAAATATACGAGTTCGTATCATTTATTTTAACTATTTTGAATTATTTATAAAAAAATTTAAAATGTTAACAAAATAAACATTATAAATGTTAATTTAGATATTGTGTTTGTGATTTAACGTGAAAAAATGACAATATTAATTCCATGTATAAGATATTTTTGATCAAAAAAATTATCATTAAATTTTTTTTGATAGTTTTAAAATCTACTCATTTTGGAAGTAGATTTAACTAATTTAAAAGGTAGGTTTTATTAACTTATTTTGAAAATATGAATTTGATTAATTTTGAAAATAAAATTTAATTAATTTTAAAAATAGAATTTAACTAATTTCAAAAATCGTATTTGTTATTTAAGTTACATATAGGTTTGTGTTTTACTATACTAAATGTATGTTATGTTTTTTTTTACTTTGAGGATATTGAATTTGAGCATATATTTAATTTAATTTAATCCTCTCTTTTTTTGTATTTTTAAACATATGTAAATTAATGATGGTTGGTATAATTTTAAGGACAGTGATATCGAACTACTTTCTTGCATAAGTGATGACATTACACACTTAAAAGAATTAACAGTTTAGTTTAGTTTCACTATGATAAAGTCTTATTCATTACTTTAAATATAATGTTCATCAAATAATTCTTTATTCATCATAATTAATTATTTTGATGAATATTTAAAATAATGTATAAGGCTGTTACCATTATATGTTGAGAAAAATCAAAATTCTCGATCAATTTTGATTTGTAAGATAAAATTTGGGATGAGATAGTTCTTAGTAACAAATATATATAAAAGATAATTTAATTAATTAAGATTTTGGATTTTCTCAAGGTACTATAGCAACAACCTTACGTATTATTCTAAATGTTTATCAAAATAATTATAAAAAATAAAGAATTATTTGATAAGTATTAAAATAATGCATTGGATTTTATATCGTACGGAAACTATATTCCTAATTCTTGTGTGTATCTATTATGATTTAAGAACTTTAATATTAGTGTAATGTTGTATTCACTATTAAATTTGCGGGCTGATTAGATTAAATTTGAAAAGTATAAATAATTGATTTGAATCGTTCACCCAAATTGTATTTATTAAAAATATATTTAATTATTGTTTGTTATGACTTATGAATAATTTATATAGAATGATGTAAGATTAATTGGCTATAAAATTGTTTTGTATATGTAAGGTATATGCTTTATTTAATATAATAAATCTTCGTCAATAGATATAACCGTTAATATATGATATAATTATAATATATTCTGCATATTATTAGTTTTTCACATATTTTATTTAATACCCTCGTCAGTGTCACTATAACAAGAAAGTGGTTGGATCCTCATTAGCCATTATCAATCTGCATATATTTAAAAATAAAAATAGTTAACTGTTATGGGAATTACTTAAATAGCAAGCAAAACTGTATAAAATTAGAAACAAATCAAACTTAGAAAGCAATCACAATAGTCTCTATTATATAAATTGTTATTGTTCGGCGGTTGTTTTAGTTGTACTTTGCCTTTATTTTGCTGCTTGTTTTGAGGTTTCTTGTCTTACTATGCTAAATATATGTAAGGTAATTGGTGAAAGAAGGAAAACTTTATATTTGTATTTTGTTTACTGTTGATTCTCATTTTACAAACGTGGTTTAAGTTGTTTGAAACGAGTAAATTTTCAATTTTCAAGTTGTTCTTTTTAATATTGTCAAACTTTATAATAATAAAAATATAAAATAGTGAAAAGTCGGTTTAATGTTGGTGATGTTATTGGTAATATTCTCTTTTTTTTCAGGTTCTTGTTTGATTGTTGGGAAAATAAAAAAATAATAACTATCGGTTTAATGTTGTTTTAGGTCGTGGGTTATTTTGGTTGTATGGTAAAAGGATTTTTCAATTTTGGTTCTATTGATTCAAAATTTTAATTTCAAAATTGTCTAAGATGCGATTATGAAAAGTCGTACGTAAATGAGATGAAGAAGGAGGTCTACCGTGAAACTTAGAATTTTCACCCGTATTCAAATGTTTTCCGATTTTTTTTCGGATATCTGCATTTGAAATATCGCACCGGATCCGCACTAAAAAACCCGGATATTTTTCCGTATTCGGTAATATCCGGCCCCGATTCGGATTTTTGCCACCCTTCATCCCATATCTTGCGTTGCAGATAGGTTTTGAAAGTGGGTTCCTGGGTGTTTTGGGCGCTACTCCGGTTGCAGAAATTGCCAGTCTTAAACTACAATTTCGCTTCGGCTGTCGATTTTCTAGGTAGCCGAAGTGTAAAATTTTATAAAAGATGAACGAAAATTCGTATTCTGACTCTGAAGCTTTGGATCTCTTGAAGCAATTGGAACATATTCTGGAATCCGATCCCCTCATGTAAGTAATACAGTCATACATTTAAAGATTGCTGCATTAGCTACTTTGATGATCTACTTCTGTTTGGCTGCAAAGAAAGTTGAGGACAGGGAAAGAAAACTAAATTCGTGCTACTTGTTTTTTTCGTATGTGTTTCCCTTTCAAATGTTAGAAAGATGCGTTAAGAAAGGTAGAAATTTAGGTCTGATCTAAAAAATTCTATACTGTACTCGATCAAAATGTTAAGGTTGAGCTTAATTTGTGGTTCTTGAACCAGCTTTGCTTGGTTGAGTTACGTGTTTATTTACCTTGCAGTCCCATCATTTTAGCATAAAATTTTTTACCATTTGTGGAGTCCACTTAGTTTATCTAATAACCAGGCCAATAAGGATTTTACAGAGTGTTGTGTTTCTTCGTGTATTTGTATAGTTGTATACAATTACAAGGTTCCTTATTCTTGTGTGTTATATGACCTTGGCCATTTCTTTTATATGACTTTTGCATTCAAAAAACTTTGTTTGTACTGTATAGCATGGAAATTATTTGAACAATGAAGTAAACTACGCATAGAACATAGGAATTCGAATTAATTATGCATTGTTCACATTCCTTTTCTCTAGACTTTAATTTTTGCTCTCTTTAGTCACAAAGTGGTAAATAGTATGATCTGCAAACTCTGTTAAGATTTTCCTACAAAAATCTCTCATATGCATTTTTTCCGTGGAGATTTTCTTTTGAAATTTTTTTCAAATGCATTTTTGCTGAGTTGTCAGATTGCTGGCTTAATTGAATACGTTGGGTGTATATGATCACAGTGATGAAGTAGGATTCATTCACCCATCCCAGTTTGCCTCATTGAAAGCAGAAATAGGTGATTCCCCTGGCTCACAAGAAGCTCTGGAGTGTGAAACTAATTATTTTTGGAACAGAGATCACAAGTTGGGCATTTCGACTCAAATACTTCTTCCATTGTATAAGGCAGCTAAACATGCATTTATGGCTGCACTTAGACAATTCGAGACATCTGGCAACTTATCTGGTAAATCTGGAGATGTCACTCTGGAAAGTGAAGTTATGATTCATAGCAGGGCTGTATTGTTGCTAAGCTGTGATTTTGGCACTGCTTGGAATTCCAGGTTCTTCCCTGCTCTTTCCTATGCTTGTTGCACTTTTTTTTTTAAAATTCTTTTGTTGTGGTTCTGTAATTTTATGATGCTTACCTCATTTGTTAAGCTTGTGCAGCTCTGTTCATCATCTTCTTGCATTCAGTTTGTTGCTGTATTTGGTTTTGACCTCTAGTTAATTGTAACTTGTAACACACAGGAAGCTAATTGCATCAAAGAAGCAACTCTTGCCAATATTTATGGATGAACTTCGTTTGTCAGCTCTTGTTCTATCATATTCACCCAAAAGTGAACAGGCTTGGGGCCACAGGTATCACTTTGAAATTGGTCTTACTTTATTTTCTGCAAGTTCAGAGTTTGAAATGTCTGTCATTTTGTGGCCTTAAGGCTACCATTGCACCAAAGAGATACCATTGGTGACCTGGTGAGTAACACACATTGCGGAACTTTCGTGGAACTTTCTTGTTCCAAGTTGTCTGATGCATTTTTCTTCTCCTTTCTACATCACCATGGAGCTAATTTTAAAAGTCATTCTTGCTCACAAATCAACTATTTTCAGGAGGTGGGTGGTCAATATGATTTCTGGAAAATGTGCAACTCTGCAGCGCATAATAGAGAGCGAATCTGAGCTAGTGGAAAATATAGCTGAGGTTTAAATTCAGTTCAGGAACTGAATAGTATTGTATTATGAAGGTTTATTATCTTCTCGAAATGAAAGTATTCACTTTTGCATTTGCTGCATTCTAAGTTTGTTCTTACTCAAGTGCTGATTTAGAGAGATGAGATAATTTTTAATACCAAGACTTTGCAGTTGTCTCATACTTTAGTCTCAAGCATTTAGCCATACTAAGTAGGTTGTCCAAATCTATTGGTATTAGAGTAATGATGCTTGGCATAGCCCTTTTTCCTCAACATATTCATCGTACTAGGATGTCATAGTTTGTATCTGCTATAAAAATGTTCCTGACTCTAATTCTGAATTTACCTCTTGGCAGAGATCAAAAATGAACTACCGTGCGTGGAATCATCGTTGTTGGTTGGTGTCGTACATGACAAGAGAACAGGTTAAAGTTTGTTCTGATACTATTTGTGGGCAATTGGCATTCCTCTAAATGCATTTGTGAAGTAATGTAATATACGACTATATGGTGGTTGTAATGTTCTCGGATTGTCAATTTTTAGTAAATCTATATTACATTTATTGTGCCTTCAGGTGATACACGAGTTGCAGAAATCCAAAAACTGGTCTGGATTGCACGTTGCTGATAATTCTTGCTTTCACTACCGCAAAGTGAGTTTTTTTTTTCCTTATGAATCTGATATTAAAAAATAAGGCATGTGCCAAAAGATGAAATAGTTTGTTACCTGCCCACCGAATTTAAGACCTGCTAATAGTAACATTCCTATTGCATAGGCAATGACTTTTTAGTTTCCATGGTTTTGGTTCTATTTTGTAACTGGAACCATATATTGAATTCTAAATGGATAACATTATTTGTATGCCACGTTATCATATTCTTTAGTAGTAAATTTAATATGTACATAGTATACAAATCCATTTCCTTTTAAGGAAAAAATAATACAGATGTAAATCATTATAGCTCTTGCTACACTTTGCAGTGAGGATCAGGGCCAGATCACTAGCATATGTTGTTTTAGAAGATTATAAAATCACTTCAATTTGAGATAGTCATAGCTTATAATATGTTGCGGTAAATTGAACCTTAAACAACTCCATGTGGATTATTTTTCTGATATTAATAATGTTTCTCATGATCTGAATTTTGCTGATTTGCAGAGGTTAATGCTCAGGAACTTAGAGGATGTCTGCCATGCTCAAGAAAATGATTATTCTGGTTACGGTATCAAGCTGTGTGAAATCTGGAAGGTATAGTTAATTGGTGTATTTGCTCAATAAGCATTGCGTATATGTTTTCCTTTATGAGCGACCAAACTGCAAGCTTACTCTGTAAGTGCATCTATTATTTGTGGATGACTGTATATGTGTTTTTCAAAATGACACCTTTTCAAAATACAATCGTCCTCAGTATCAATATTGATATCGATATCATTATCATTGTCATTGATTGAATAGTTGCTAAAAAAATATTTCTTTTTTCTTCACAACTTCCAAGGATAAAATCATCCTCTAGTAGTTGCTGACACTAAAGAAGTATAGTGCAGATGCTTCTGTAAATGCTTCTGTTTCTTGTATATAAAATCATCATCAGCCAATTTTATTTTAAATTTCTTCTATGGGAAATGAGCTAACTATTTCAAAGTTTTGCGGAACCTAATTACGTTATGAAGAAAATTCACTTCCATATTTGACCTTGTTTTAACTAAAATTATAATTTTTCCTGTCCAATTCATAATCATCTGTTGGTAGAATTTATTTTACACAATGATAATGCTCATGTACGCTCAAACTTAGTTTATTTACCTTTTGATAATGTGGGTCTGGCAGGAAGAGCTTGATTGGAATGAAGCTCTGATAAAGCGCTACATAGGGAGAGAGGTATAGTTATTTGACCCTTGTTTTTCTCCCATTTGCCACCTTCTCATAGAGATAAGGATGTGAGTTTGCTTGTTTTGACAATGGGATATAACATTTACGTTATTATCAGCTCTCATCAATGTTTTTATGTCTAATATTGGTACATAAATTTAGAATAGGGCACAGAAATCTATCCACTTCCATCTCTTTAAGCTGTGGCTTTGTAAAGGTTACATGGTGTAAAGACATAATTTCTATAAATGAAAATACTGCTTGCTGATATTGTCATGATGAAAGTTTTAAATGCTGGAATAATTGGCTAAAAATACTGTAATGCATATAGATGTACCTTCTAAAAGTGGGTATATTGCTTTATTGAATTACATATAACCTATTTATGGAGAGAAGAGACTGTTGGGATTTTATAGATCTCAGTTTTAGCCTTGTATTTCACTACTCACCTTGATGCATAAATGTATTTCTAAATCTTTATTTTTCACAGGCTCTGTGGCTCCATCGCCGTTTTCTCTCCTTGTATTGGATAAGACATATTGCAACTGGTCTCCTCGGTGTTCTCAGCCAATCCAAGCAGGAAACCAGTGTAGATATAGACATTAATAGCTTCATGGATCATGAGCTGTGCCTTGTAGACTCTTGTTCTACTATTCCTAATGACGATTTCGAGGATTTCCAATCACAAACAATATATTCTATAACTTATATGTTATGGTTAGCAAAGGTAGTATCATCTTATGTCTTAAAGCATCTTTATTAAAATTGTTTGAACAGCATCTCCCTTAAATCGGGGCTGGATGTTTACACATTTCTTCTTTTGTACATTAGCAAATTCCGGGGTCTCAAGGTCTTACTATTCAAGAGAAGCTAGGAGCAGCAGATCGGTTGAGACTACTGAAGAAGGCATGCCCGGAGAGATGCTCTTTGTGGGATTATTTGGTACACTATTATTTTGAGGGAGAAAATTAGACCTTATTTTTGGTAGAGACGTCTTTGAATTTTTCTTAATCTGTATAATTTGTCATAATCTAAGAATCCAAATCTATTATTTACTTGCATGAGTGAGTTTACTCTTTAAGACATTTGGAATTACGTGCTTATAATGTTTTCAAATTAAAGTTGAAAATGTATTTAGTAATAGTTAAAATTAACTTTCAATGACTCGTATTTTTTGTTGGTATTTAACATTTGAAGTTTTTAACTCATAGTATTTGTCTCACTATAATTCAAAATCTTACTGAGTTAAAAGCTATTGCACCACAATTTTAAATAAAAATTTGACTCGTATGGCTTACTCTTTTCCTTTGTTTCTTTTTATAACAAGTGATTCATTTGAATTCGTAGAAGTTGCTTTATGATCGACAATCCTGCAAGCAAAGGGTAAAAATTATGGCAATGACTATCCAATTTCGTTCTGAGTCATTCACGTTCTTAATTTTTGCAATGTTAATAATAATGATAATAGTAATAAAAACGAGTTAGATATTCGTCCTCTCTCTTTATTATCAGGCGCATCAATCTTCTAGATATAATCCATATCCATTTCAGTGTTCAAACTCCAAGAGTAATTGAATACTGAATTCGTAACCAAAAATGATATCCTATCGAGGAAAAGATATAAAAGATTGATTATCATAGTGACAATAACAGGAAGAATTTTCTTCACCCAATAACATTATGATCCGATTAAAAACTGTTCCATGCGGTATTTCCTCAGCATGTGTCCTAAAATCCGAGACCGAAAGAAGCATCGCAACGTCCTTAACGGCCAAACTCTTTTAGTTACGTTTGCGGTATTCTCTTGCTCGTTCTCTTTTATCTCTCTCTCTCTTTGTTGCCAAACGACATATCTGTGGAAATGAAATCCCAAAATCATTCACAATGACAATATTTTCTACAGAGTTTTTTCCTCATAATCTACCCTTTACCGGTGAGCTATTAAGATTCACTTCAAAATCACAGCAGAGTAGTGTATTATTGAGTTACATAAACCCTAAGCCTAGTGAGAATACCAACTCCAGAAACCCAGCAAGGGTCAAGTTTTCTGCTGAAACAAGATCACACCATTTGCTATCTTTTGATATCAAAGAAACCCGGTTCGTGAAACTTCTTAAGAAGTCCTTTAAGGCAGCTCAATATGATGAGTCACTGTATTTTCTTGAATGTATGGTTGGTAAATGTTGCTGACCTGATGTTATTATGTGAACAAAGCTCATTAAAAGGTTCGTTCAAGTAAGAAACAGTGACAAGTCTGTTGGGGTTATGAAAATTTTGGAGAAGTATGGTGAACCTGATGTGTTTACTTATAATGCAATGATTAGTGGGTTTTGTAAGGCTAATCAGATTGAACTTGCTAACATAGTGCTTGATAGGTTGAGAAGTATAGGTTTTTTCCCCATGTTGTCACGTATAACAATTTGAAGTCTTTGTAGCAGGGGAAAGCTTGACGATGCTTTCAAGGTTTTTAATGAGTGTTTAAGAGATAATTGTGAGCCTAGTGTGATTACTTGCACAATTTTGATACAAGCAACCATGCTTGAAGGTAAGATTGATAAAGCTATGAAACTTTTGGAAGAGATATTGTCAAGAGGGATATGTTTACTAACAATGCAATTATTAGGGAAATGTGGAAGAAAGGGATGGTGGACCAAGCCTTTGAGTTTGTTAGAAGCTTAAAATCTAAAGGTTTTCAGCCAGAAGTTATATCGTACAATGTGTTGTTACGGGCACTTCTAAATATTGGATAATGGGATGAAGGAGAGAAGCTAATGACTGAGATGATTTCTAAAGGTTGTGAGCCTAATGTTGTTACTTATAGCATTTTGATTAGTTCACTCTGTCGGGATGGTAAAATTGAGGAAGCTGTGTATGTACTGAAGGATGTGAAGGAGAAGGGATTAAGTCCGGATGCTTATAGTTATGATCCATTAATTTCTGCATACTGCAAAGAGGGAAGATTTTATTTGGCAATTGAATTCTTGAATTATATGATCTCTGATGGTTGCTTGCCAGATATAGTAAACTACAACACAATTCTG
>JAVXUL010000001.1:20471646-20499341 GCA_035590515.1 Trichilia minutiflora
CGGTTTAAATCGGGTACCGATTTGGTTTAAACAAGGGACCGATTTTTCGGTACCCTGTTTAAACCGGACCGGATCTGAACTGAATTTTCCAGATCCGGTTTAAACCGGACCGGATACCGGTTTGGCAAAAAAAAAACCGGAACCCGGTCCGATTTCACCCCTAGTCACATATACTCATTGGCTCAATAAAAGGACAGGAAGAAAAAAGTCTTTTGATTCATTGACTATTAAATCCATCACCGCCACAACATAATTAGCTAGCTTAGTCCCTCGTGTCCCCCGTCTCTTGCTTCGGTCAATCTCAGTAAACTGATACCTTGCTTAACAAGCAAATGCTAACTAATAAATTCATCCTTTTAAGTAATTAATTACTTAATGTGACATCATCTGAACCTAATCAATGCTTAATTTAGTAACCTGACGACACAATCCCATTACCAAAATCAAACGCTGTCATTCTCTTCTGTTGTAAAATATTTTCTTGAGATTCGAAGTTATTGAAGATTTGAGAGAGGGATCATTTCCCTGCTACTTCCAGCTACCTGGATCGAGTCTTACCATTTCCATGCTAACAAAGTTTAATAATTGCATCTGCAAACAAGTTTTCAAGCGTCACACTACGTTAAAATATTAAGCTACGTGGTCTGAATGATGTAATTAGTAGGTTTAGAGTTTATCTAACTCAGATGAGATGACAGTCTTGTTTTATTTTCAAGAGTGAAAGAGATGAGAGTGTCAGAATGGAGAACTGATGAAAATGAATATAATTCTCACCTATCTCGGCTCTTCTCTGGCCATCCTCACATTGGGTTTGGGGATCCCTCTCGAAAAATGAATTGCTTTCAAGTTTCAACTCATTCACAATCACAGGCAACATCTAGAGATTGAATAATCAAATGAATGCAATTGCAAATGTGTAATTGAAAACTCATGAATGCAATTGCAAATATGTAATTGAAAACTCATGCATGAATGTATGCATGCTTAGATCAATAAAAATGTATATGGGTCACAAAGACACATTTACGTGCTTCAATCTTTGTTGCATCGTAAGAATTGAATAACTGTATTCACTTTCGGATTAATTCAATCAAATTAGGCCCAATGGAGCAAGACTCAAAACCCAAATTATATGTAATATTGCGATTAAGTGTAATCCCGGTCTCATAATTAAGACCTGGGAGACGTTGAATTGGTAGGGTGACGGTCAAATTATCCAATGCCTTACAATTCCTAAATCGCCTGGGGTCATCTCATGATCAAAGCGTACGTAAGCAACCGGTACGGACGACTCAGAGGTGAGTTTGGCATCATCCGAGGCTGACGTGAGATGATTGAAACCGGATTAACAATAGCAATTTCACACGTGGAATCATTCGACGCTTTCCCTTTTTTGTAGTTGAAACCTTGACACAGAACCATGTCCTGCAAAACTTAAGATATTCCTCGAATCGTTGAATCAAAGCGTTTTAAGGGTTTTTATGATTTTATCTGTAAACAAACACGACAGAGAAAATTTTGAGTAATAAAAGATGGAACAAACAAGACGAATGTTGAATATTATAGTAATAAATGGAGGGTCCGAAATCGATTCTAATTTTTAGTTAGACGATGTAGCTCTTTTGTCTCATTATATAATATTGGTTGAACGTTGGTCTTCTTAGTAGGCAGCTTCCAGCTTGTCTCTTACAATTCATGTGAGTGCTAATAACAAAGATATAATAAGTTTTTGCTTATTTTATATATGTGTGTGTGTGTGTTTTCATGTATTCCGAAATTGTTGACCTTCATTAGTCGGCTGCAGAGTTAAATCTAATTATGATAATGATATTAAGCTAACACAAATTGATTTGAAGGAGTTATATTTAACCACTTGACCACGTGGTCCAACGGTGTTTAAACCATGTTAGGGTTGTTGGTTATAAACATTTCACTTCTTCTCCTTTTTATTTGTGATCTCAGCAATCGTTTTCACAGTTTGCGAGGCGAGATCATTGTGAGATCACATGTGAAAAAAGGGAGCCATACAAAAATATATAGGTGAAATTATTGAAATAGTTGGGACCACTGATCAGGATTTGCATATTAGTTGAAATTATAATGAATTTATGAATTCAGGGGAAAAATCGTCGATGGTTTATAATTATCTAGATGAAAATAAATTACACGAGAAATCAATGAAAGAAAATTATTGATAAAAAATTGACGAAAATGATGGAAATTAATAAATATTTTTTCTTATCGGTCCCTTCATGGGGTATGGGCATAGCAATGGCACGGACATTTTCATTACACCAACTTCTGGAGATAACAACATATATAGCGATGAATATGGAGCAATGGATCCTGGGGGCTGCAACTACAACTGTAACTGTATCACCAACTATAATCTGCATAGCTACCCGTATGGCATCTTTGGGTTTCGTCAGGTGCCAAAATGGGTTTCGTCTGGGTTTCATCTCAGAAAAGTGGGTTATTTTAAACATCACAACTGTTATTTGCATTCCAAAATATACTATAGTAGGTAGGTATCGACAGTGAAATTTATTAATCGGAAAGTAGGTTATTCAAAATGTGTTATGAATTTGTGGTATCCTGAAGTAAGCAACGCAAGGTAGAATACATTGGTCAAATGGGTTGGATTAGGTTATGTTTTTGGAAGGTGAGCCTGCCATATACAATTTCTCTTTTCTTTGCTTTGCTTTGGCTTCTTCACAAATAGATTTGTGTCATTTCCAAAAGTAAATTGTTGGTTGGCTTCATTTTAAAAGAAATCAAGGTGCCATTCCCCATCTCCACTTTGGATTTTCTGTCTCCTACTTTACTGTACACCTTAACCAAAGCCAAATTCTTCCAAATCCGAGTTATATTTCAAAAGAAAAGCTAGATTTGAAATCAATATTATCGTGTATAGATCCCTCTCTGACTGAGTCTCAGTATAAACATATATAAAACATCTGAGTCTATAATTTGTCGTAGCAAATTGCAGATCTGAGATCACACCAGTAATTTGATCTCAATCATTTAACGGCCGAATGAATCTGATAATTAATTAAACTCGTACTAATTTTTAAATATACTGATTAATGCATGAAAGGTTATGGCACACACGCAGACCCATTCAATATCGTCTATATAATAAAAGTGACATATTCAAAATGGTATCAAAACCGCGTCCCAAAGGCCCCATTCAATATACTTTGTTTAAACACGTTTTATTAGTCATCAAATTTCTGTCTTTTTCCACAGCTCGTGATAGTTCTTGATACATAATTGCCTGTTTGATCAAATCGCAAGTTAACTAACCTCTTAAAATAATAGGAAGATATGCATCATCCAATCTAATGCAATCTGCGATAATCATTTTTCAATACACAAATAGTATTCATGTTCCCTAATCCAAAACCACTGAAAACTACCTCAATCGAAATATATGCATAGCATTTCGTCCCAGATTGAAATTCGAGAAACCTTGACAAAACTCCAATATATACCAGGAATTCTGCAGTTCACATGAATATCTGTTCTTTTGTTTCTCATTCTTATATTAGATAATAAAATTAAATGCAATGAAATCATTGCCATTCCCATTTACCAAATTCTAAACGATGGTAATTGGGGTCAGATTACATATCCAATTATGTCACATTGCTTTCCATGGTTTAGCACTGAAACAAGTTAATTTCTGAATTGATTTTAATGGGTTTCCCTGCCCTTTTTCTGTGCTTAGATAATAACAAAACTTTAACAAGAGTGGGGTGCATGTAATGTAATTAGCCCGATGGAATGAAACAGAAAGATTTGGCCGCCCGGGGGACAAGATTGTCTGTTCTGGAAACTTTTGTGATCTAAATTTAAAATTAAAAAAAAAAAAAAAGGAAAAGTAAAGAATCCATATATATAATAAGTGAATTAATTAGTATATCTTGTAAGGTTCTTTAATGAAGAAACAAGAGAAGAAATAAAAGAAAATGGAATGAACAGAGAACAGTAAGGCATGGAAATTTCCCTGGTCCCCATGCAGAAGCAGAATTCAGAAAAGAGCCATTGCAAAAAGTCACGTCTGTTTGGGATGGATCCAGGCTTTATGGGATTCTCCAACTTAAACCTGTAATTCTGTAATTGTAAACGTACAAATAGCAAATCCTATTATTATGTCGTTACAAATCTTGGTTATCTGATCTTATTTAGAGACCCTACCCCATGCACTTCATTGGCTGTGTGTCAACATAAATATACACCTGATTCTTCCAGATTGGTGCAATAACAAACTTAAAAGATTCAGAATTAGGGTTTTTATTTTTGTTTTGATAGGTAGGCCTAGTCAGACGTAATAGGATCATTTATCTAATGGTTTTACTTACTCCGATAACAAGAATAGTTCATATTCTACAAACAGGAGCTGAGGATGGGACCAAAAGCTACAATAACAAAGCTAAAAATCCTGAAAGCGACTCACAAGCCGCAACCTTCAATAATATATAAGGGTCATGGTGGGGTACGATCTATGGCGACGTGTATATATATATATATATATATATATAAATTTTAATTTACGAAAATTTGTAAAATAAAAATATAAAAAATGTATTATGTCGGTGCAATTCACTCTAGCCTTCACGTTCAATTAAGAAATTCCTTGAAAGTAAATTCCTTTAACCAATGGACAATAAAACCAGGGGAAAAAAAAAACTCAACGCAGAGATGAGAGAATCTAGAAAAAAAAAATTTAATTTTAATTTAATTTATTTATCCAGGTAGACAATGTCTGTGGGGCTTCTGTTGCCACACGGCAGAACATGTTCGGCTAAAGTTTTGTCTCAATGGGCCCCACTTTCTTTTCTATGACATGAATGGAAAACACACTTATACTAGGCTTCAGTTGGAGATCCACTCATCACAAAACACGTGTCACGCACTGTAAAGTGTAAAACACATCGTTTTCTTGCAGACGCGTGATAAACAGAAAACATTTTGTCTTCACTTGCAAATGGATCGTGGAGTATGATTACACGCGCGTCTTGCCGTGTCGGATAGAAAAAAGGCAATTTGAGCATGATTTGTGCGGCACAGAAAACCATCGAGAGAAGGAGAGACGGTGACATGTCATGTCTTTGGAACAAAAGCCGTTTCCTTAATGCGCGCGTTGTTTTCAGTTTTTTTTTAAAGCCTTTTTTACCGCGATTGCTCTTGGGTAAAATTCAATTTTGCTCCAATAAAACGTAAATAAATAAATTCAATTTTGCCGTTTTTCACCCTCTCATCAAATCAATCTAAATTTTAACGTTCCGTACCATCTCTTGGAGTTCGCATTTCCTAACCTAATACCTACCTGAAAATGTATTCTTTTATTTTTTTTAATTCTTAAATAATATCTAAATATAAAACTGAATCACAAATTAAGCCTTTTTTTTTTTATTTTAATGAGGACGGGGGTAAAAATTTCAGTAGACTATGCATAAGGTAGTAATGAATGGTGAGTGTAAGTGCGGGCAGGTAAAGGTGAAAAGGTGAAGGTAAAGATAAAGCCCCAGGTTGCTTATATATAAAAAATTGTACGAACCAATTCTCACAGTTACAGTGCTGTCACTAAGGATAGCCATTATAATTGCGTCTCATATTTCTTTAGTATAGTGTAGTATAACTTTTTTAGAAACTAAAAGTAATTGCACATCACTCTCATAAATTTCTTGGTTCTGAATTCTGACAGTTCCCATGCTAGGGCTGGTCAACAAGTTAAACCATACTGTACAAAACATGTGGCAGTGGCAAAGCAAGCAAGTTGAGCTATCAATGCTCCAATTTTCAAATATGCACTCCTCAAAATCCAAAAGGCAAAATGACACACGAACCCTAGCGAACAGAAAGCGATTCACAGATGAGGTGGTTTGATTCATGCTTCAACCAAAAAGCAGAAAATTGTGTTGATGGGAATTGCAGAGCTACAGGTTTATTGTCTTTAGGAAAGGCTTGGCGCCCAACGAAACACAAAGAAAAGAAAATAGCCTACACAATGACTAACTGCTAACTGTCTGACTCTGACATCCCTGAGGAAAGAGCTAGCTATCATGTTCTTCTATTCTATCCATCTTTTTTCTTTGACTCTCAAGATTATGTGCAATTAGAAATGCAAATAAAATTGTCATAAGGAAAGGGGTTTGCTTTTATTTTTGCAGTAAAATCATTAGCAGTTAACAGATTAAAGAAGCTTCAGATCATTCAGAAATTGTTTCCATTTTTTATTTTCACTAGCAATGAGTATCCATTACATCTACAATTCTTATACTCTTACAGTTAATACTAATATAAACAAGAAACCAAAAATTTCATTTATTTTTCCTATTTACAAAAATGAATAGTAAGCTAACGAGCAAGATCATCAGGAACCCAGAACCGGATGCATTTATCCTGGAAAATCACAAAGAATATGTTTGTCAAACAACTAAGGTCTTTATTGCATAATATGAAGCAATGTGCCATTGATCATTACAAACCAACAACTTTTGTAATGAGTATTTACTAACATGGCATAAATATCTCCTTATAATTTCAAATCAAAATTACCAACTACCATCAATAAATGCAATGTCAATTGGAAAAGACTCACTAAAATTTAGACTAGATTAGCATACAGATAGATTGTCATATTTTACCTGACTACTAAAATCCCAAACACCTGGTTCAAGTCTTGGGAGCTAAATTTGCCAATTGGGACTCAGTGAAAAATGGAATTCTGCGCCACAAACTTTACGAGTTAGCAGTTACGGGAAATGATCATTGATGTGTACCTGTTGTGAGCAGAAAAATGAATGAAATGAATTAGACAAACGGATTTAGTAGGAAGAACTGCAAGCAAACAGGGAAAAGGAAAGAAGTGAAGGACCAACCTTCTTTTGGATTGTGGGCAATCGAATGTCTTTTTCAACATCAAGACAGTTCCTTCATAGTAGTGGAAACCTGCAACTTGGGGACCAAACAAGATAAGAGAAGAACAAACAAGAGATTTTCTCTTCTGAAAACTTTAGTAGTAAACAAGATGCAAGAAAGTATGCACAGTACAAATTCTGTTTATGAATTCAATCAGCCCACAGTTTTAACAGCAAAAAGACCATACGGTTGATCAACGATTAACTAATAACATGACATTCAGCACAATCAATCTCATGCTGCTTGCAAGCTGTAGTCTATATTGCAAAAAATCCACCAACAATATATTAGTCCTCGTACCTAATAAAAGGTCTTTTATTCTTTTCTTTTTCTGGTTTGTCCTTCTAATGATATTAAAATCATTGAAGGAAAAATTACCCGACTTGTCGAGCAGAAAAGCACTAACGAAATTGCAAATTGCTTCTTCTTCAAGATTTTGTCTTCGGTATGAATGAGATCCTGTTAACATGTAATGAAAAATCAAACTTCATGTGCTAACAGCCACCAAGATGTTGATTTTTCATGTATTATAATTTACACAATAGCATATTCGGTCCTGCTTTAGTTGCCTTGAGTAGAATACAATATACTGGAATGTGGACAAACCATAAATTCATCTTTTAATAGAAATTGAATTCTGTATATCCATGTGACTGAGGCAATAGCTCTTCAACCTCAATTCTGGCACTGGAACAACTCATGCTTTTCTTGATCCGGTTACGATTTATAGACTCAACCTCTGCCAAGAATATGCTATAAACTGGCCTATGATCTGAGAACCTCGACTCCCCACGAACATAAGATAATTGATGGAGGCCTCTTCCATACCATAATATACGATCACACCTACAAATAAAGAAGTGCAATTAATTGGTCGGTACTTGTCATTTAGTCCTACAGGCAATAGGATGCCTGTAGGAGACATTTTTGGGAAACAAAAATACCATGCAGGAGTTCTTCGTTTCTTCTTTGGGTGCCTATCATCCCCTGCATATCTATCTGAATTATCTGAATATTTGTATGTTGGAGGGAAGTATATCTTCCCTTCATTCCACCCATTAAAGACATGCCCTCGTCTTTGCTCTATGCGAAGCTGTAAAGTGAAAAATTAAGCCATTCTTAGAATAGGTTAAAAAAAAACACGAAGTCTGCTGACATATTGGAAGATAAAGATACAGTCATTTAAGTAATTATCACAACAAAGAAGGGTAGTGAACATACCTGGTCATTCTCTAACAAAGCCCTCCAGTTCTGCATCTCAACAAGAGCTTTTGCCAAACGGTAAGATAAGGCAATCCTATAATTTAAATCCCCAAGCCATATAATTCGACTGCACCAAGATGACCACTAATTAGTATTTTGGCAGTAAGGATAAAGTAATCAACAAAAAAATTATTTCCAATTAAATAAGTAGAAGGAATGAGAGCTTTACTCATGCTCTAGAATTGTTTGAGGGGAATTCTCATCCCCCATGCCATGAACCCAAGGAAATCTTGTCTTTCTAAGGATTTCCATAACATCAGAATTTCTCCGTAGCTCATCTCCCTCCTTCTGCCCGGAGGTTAAATGACTACATATAAAGCAAAAGCTCGTTTGGTGCAGTGACATACTAATTGAAATTGAACCCTGGAAAGCCAAATAGAACAAGAATGGTAACATTTTTTTTTCTTACAGTCCATCACAAATTTTACCATCAAAATGAAAGAAGATTCAAAGAGCAGAGACTTACCTTGTTTCCCAGATAACCCATCAATCCTCTGCCTACACATGACACTTTCATATTGCGAACATTGTCTCTTAAGTCACTCTTCACCCATACAGTAAGAAATATTCCAACCATTTGCTTACTCGCAACCAAGCAGTACCTTGAGTACCCAGATGGTCTATCTCTATCCTCCATGGAAAGGGAACTGCTATAAGTTATTGGTGAGTAATGTGTGGTAACTGGTGAATCCCCGGGACCATTCTCATCATCAGAAGAACACCATTTGAAATTGGGGTCATAATCACTAGGCCTATGTCCAAAGATAACCCGATCACAGACACTGAATCGTCTGTCTAGTTGGGGTTGTGGCATGACCATGTCATCATCCATCCTCATGCTGCGGCTCAAGGACTGGAAGGATCGCCGCTGAAAGAAAGATGATGCTTTCTGTCTTATTGAACCCTCAAAGTCTGAATCTAATTCTACAATTGGATCAGGGATTGGTGAAGGTGTATGGCAACCACCACTAGTTCCAGGAAGACTATTTAGCGTTTTCCTAATAAGAGCTAGCCATTTTCTGGCTGGACCATTGTTTTCTGTGCCCAAAACATTACCAGCATTTAAAGGTACAATTTCTTGAAACCTGAAAGCCAAAGGAAAGAACAAGGTTTCTTCTGTATATTAAAAATGACAGACTTCAAAAGAAGGAAACAGAAAAAACGTCTGATTAACTGGGGCATACCCAAGAACATAAATATCAGCAGGAGGTGAGGTATGAAGCCAATCTTCCAGATTCAAATAACTTGGAGGGGATTTTCCAGCCACATTCCATGTAGCTACAAAAATCCTATGCCCACATGAAAATGGAAAAAAGAAAAACTAAGAACAACAGTTTAACGATATAAATCTTTCCAAGAGCGCGGGACTAGAGCACACTCCGCTTACCTGTAATTATGAACATCTGTAACTTGTGACGCATCAAGATCAATCTTCCCTCGCCGAACTCGATCAGAGCTCCTCCTGCTCGATCTCTCTGTGTATCCGAGAAAAAGAAGAATTATAGAATTTTTTTAGGGGCCAAAAATTAGAACAATGTGCAGAAAAAGAAATTGTTTAACAAGTGTTTTATTCATATTTGTTGTGGTCCAGCGCAATAGTGGGGTGATTTCTGATACTGAACCTGTCTTGCTTTTCTTGATAGTGCATGGCTCTTTGTGAGAGAAGTTGTTTCTCCAATCTTCATCACCACCTGAAAAAGAAGTAGCACAAAGTGGATAAAGCTGAGCTCCATCCATCAATTTTGCATATTCAAAAACCATAAAGAACAAACATATTTTTCGATAAAAACAATTAATTGATCAGGTTGAGGAAGAAAACAAATAATAGATCTTGAGCTTCAAATGGTAGTAGCAGAAACTCCCCCTTCCACTATAAGCCAAAATAATTTAGCACAAAACAAACGGTGATGCAGAAATGGAAAAATGCAAGAGTCCACGGTCTAGAAAAATCCAACACCAGATACGTAAGTTGCGAGAGAAAATATCATTTTTTTAAACATATGAGAGCCAAATTTTGCAATCTCAGAACCCAAATTTGAGCCTGAAGTATGAGAAAAATTGAAAAAGGAGAGAAATTAATAACCCTCGTAATCGACATCATCTGCTTGAAAGTCCTCAGCTTTGCTCTTGATATTAAACCACTTCTTGACCAGTGTTTTGGGCCATGAAAGCTTCAAAATAGAAATAAACACAATCAACAATCTCAGAACAAAATGCAAACAGAAATCAGAGAAGGTTTTCCATTTATCAACACGAACCTTGCTTTTCTTAGAGCTCTCATCTCTCATTGTTTCACAACTTCATATAGCTATCTTGATTTAATTAATAAATAGAAATAAGTTTATAGGGCTAGTTTCCTTCAACAAACAGCTCCTTTTTTCAGCTGGATTTATTTTTTTTGAAAAGAGAATGCGAATGACGAGTGCTGAACTCAAAATATAAAGCAAAACAACCTGGCAAGATTGTGTTCTCTCTATTTTTTTTTTTATTTTCACTTCAACTTTTGGGTTTGTTTATCTCCCTCCAGAAACCAAGAATAAATAGTAGAAACAATGGTTTGAAACTCTCACTGATTTACGAGAGAAAATGAGTAGTATTTTGTTTGCTTATGTAATGAAGATGAAAGAATTGAGGAAACCAAGAACATTCCAGTTTCTCGGCATTTTATATATTTATTCTCAAAGGTAAAAATCAGAGTACCCAGTCGGGGTGGTTTGTCCTGTTTCTTTCACTGAGTGTTTGTTTCTTCAAAGAGAAGAGAGAAGAAAATAAGGGAATTGAAACGGAAATGAAGAAAACAAAGAAAACAACCGAAGCATGGAAGTAAGACTCAGATTCTGAGAGTAGAACAAGACAATGTAGGACACATATACTTACACAAAGAGAGAAAAGAGAGAGATACAGAAGATATTAGATATGTATATAAGTAACAAAATAAAACCTCGTTCTAGGTACAGAGCAAAGTATCGAATTTGAAGAGAATAAAGTGCAGAAGAGCTTAAGAGCGTTCTCTCTCTCTTTCTCTCCGTTTCTCTCAAGGCTTCTAACCTTAAATTCAAGGCCAAAAGAACCCAATACAAACCTTTGGGCGTTAATTGAAAATTTAATGGCCAATGTATTTATCATTCGTATATTCTTCACCCACTCACGCCCAACCCCATACCCGTATCCATTTTCTTACAATTTGATATGCTTTTTTAAAGAATAAAAATTCTTTCTCAGTTTTATATCAAATGCTGTTTGTTTCTCTGGCTAGGGTCTGTCCATGGTCAGCAAAGTTAGGTTTGATCTTGTAAGCAGTGCATTACCATTTTAGTCCATTTGGTCTTCTATGAGAGAAAAAAAGAAGATAAAAGGAACAAACAAATATAAAAGAGAAAAGAGCTTGTATTATAGAGTTTGTTTCCTTGTCTTTGAATCCTTCTTATATATCTACCTTGAGTAAAAATTAAATAAAAAATAATAATTTTTAGAGTCAAATATCCCTTTTGTTTTCTGTTTTAATACAATATCTTTTTTCTGCTTAATATACTTATGTGCATATGATTTCTTGATCTCATAGGAATGTTAGTAGGTTTGCAAATTTGTATGGCAACGTAGGATATCTTCTTCCTCCTTTTTGTACATCAAAACTGTTCCTTCAATGTGGGTGTTTTTGGGCTTTGAGATATATGTATATATAGGCTTATAGGGTTATCATAAAGAGAACTTTTCTATGAAGAGAAACTGAAACATCCTCTCCAATCCAAATCCAATGCTATTGCATTTGTTGGGTTGGGGGAGATTTTAATTTTGTTTAATTAACATGTTCAACTTTAGAAGTAATGAATCTCGTCAAAACATTCATTTTGTTGCTTTTTAGTAGTCAATGGTGTTAGCCCTGCAATCCCATTTCGAGACTTTTTTTTACTCAATCTAGAACAATGTCTAGCAGAAACTAAGCAAATGGTGCAATCTTGTAGTAGTTTTTAGTACTAAACTCTATGAATTAATGAAAATTCTTTTGCTTAGGAGATCGCCATCCTGCAAAAAACAAAAAAAAGAAATACTTATTTACATAAATGTAGGATCTTGCTTATAGAGCATTGAAGGTCCCCAGTTTCTTGCTGAGCTCACCTCACCCGCCGCCCACGCCATCTCCTAGGGTTTCGAGTATGAAAATCCAATAAGCTAGTTTAATTTAAAATAATAATATTAGCTTAATCTAAAACAAAGTAAAATTTCTTGGGTTAAGCTAATACATTTCAGGCTGCTTGATTTCTTAATTGACTAATATTCATGCACATGCCACATGTGGGAGACTGTGTCTGCTTCCCTAACCTCGGTTATAATTTTAAGGGGGTTTTTTTTTCTCATATTTCGAAACTTTTTGCAATCAAGTAGGGTATTTTTCCTTAATTTAATTAAAGTGTTTGATGGATTAAAGTATTAAAATTGACGGCTAATAACTCCAAAGGGAAACCCTCTCTTTCTTCTTTTTTTTCCCAAATGTTATCCTCCTAACAAATTAAAGCCATAAAAATGACCTTAATGCTAAAAGGGTCAAGCTTCCACCATTATTTGTAGGCCTAATTGGTCCCATTAATAGGCTGTCAAAAACTTGTTCAACATATATTTGGTTGTCCGGCGGCAAGAAAGAAACTTGCTTTTCCATCAACGTGGCGACCACACAATTTCAATGGAAATGGTCTTTCAGTTTGTACTTAATTAATTATCAATTCATCCAAAGTTTAAGTTTGAAAATAATGGTTTAAACAATAGTCGTTAAATTTATTTTGTGACTTCAGAGCTATATATATCATAATCTAATCAAGCAATACATCAAATTGGGTTGTTGGGAAAATATTATTAGTGAAAGACAGAAGTTTGAAGACGGCAAAAGAAAATTTTAAAAGTGGGTATTTTCAGAACTCTGGATAACACACACTCTTCGGTGGGAATCGCAACAGAAAAGTTAAGATGACCCGAGCATTTCCTGGCATTCCCCCACAACAGCACAATTGATGCAATAGAAAGAGAGTATACATCAACAGTCAACAAGAATTTAAGACCAATGGAGCCACTGCCTAAATGGTTAATATCTAAAACACTTTCAGTTTTTTCAACTAAGACACATACTCTCTAATACTCACAAATTAGAGTGGATTCAATAGAGATATGATAGGATTAAAGATTCTCCATTTTTTCTAACATTAGATGACTTTGTACTGTCACCTTATCCTCAATCAAAATGAGAAGGAGGTTTCTGCAACATTAACGGCCAAATTATTTGCAAAAAAATATTTTTTAACTAAAACCTAACTGTGCTTTGGTTTCAAAATCTGTATAACATAAAGATATAATATATGGTATCTCTCACCTCCTCCCTTCATGTGTCCACATTTTAGATTATGAGGATCTTGTTCCAACGCATCAAAATTGCATCTATGGTCCACCACCCACATTTTTGGGAGCTCTTCCTTCTTATGTAAAAATACAAATAGCAGAAGTTGACATCAAACCCTTACAAAATATTATATAGAGATGAATTAACGTTAAATAAAATTTGTCTAAAACAAACGTTCACATGTTTGTAAAGTAGTAAAACCTTTTGCATGATCGATAGTAATTGGACGCTGCATGATTCTAATAAGAGAATATATATAGATATATATATAAGGCAACATTAATCTAATCGTCAGAATTTCCATTTTTAAATTAGACTAGAAAATGGTAGATAGACAAAGGAGGCAGTTAAAAGGATGATCTTTAATTTTGTATTTTGAGCAAAGTATCTTCTCATGAAAGAATTTGAATTTTCTTTTTGCTTTTTCAGCCTTTGAAAACTGCTCTGGCCTCTTCCTCTTCCTCTTCCTTGTCAGGGTTAGTTTGGTTTTTCCTTTTGCATAATTGATAACGGGGAGGCATTTCTTCTCTTGTCAATTTCCTTTCTTTACCACCTGGCAAAGAATGGGATTATACAAAACAACAGCTTCCGATCATAATCCAACGGGATGCTTTTCCTGATTCCCGTTTGTTAATCCAATACCAATAGTCCCAGCACATCTAACGGTCAACATTACTTTAAAAAGCTATGACATGTTTTGGGTCCAAGAAGGACATCATGGTACCCAACGGACGATGGCCTATCGTTTTCAAGAGATAATAGTTTTATGGACCTATAACTGGAAACATAGCCCAAGATGTGGAATTATTAAGTTAATCACTCAGCCGTCCGATTAATGTACTTCTAGTCTGATAGTAAACGTCATCACCAATTATAGACCGGCATGTGTCCTTGGATTTAATGAAGAATTAAGTGACAATAATGGGCCCATTTCCAGTTCAAGTTACAAGAAGAACATCTGGTGCTCGGACACTAACACCCACAAGGAAAGAGAAGGGAAAAAGAAAAAAACAAAGAAGAGGAAATTTGACTTGTTCATATTGATGTTGGGAACTGGGTAGAAGCTTTTCACTTTGGGTAGAAAATGAAGAATTGAAGAATGAACAGGAAATTCACTCCACCAAATCAATATATGGGCTCATTGACTTAGCTACCAGCCAATGAGCCGAAGATCTTGTCACTTGTCTTTCTTGTCTTTTAAATTTTCTTTTTTTATAATAATTTTTTTAGAAAAGAAAGAAGAAATAAAAAACTCTTTAGGCTTCAAGCTTGGTCACCCTGAATGTTGACCTTCAAAACATGAGGTCTATCTAATGCAATATAAAATTTTATGTTATAATAACCTTGTTCCATCTCGATTGATCTTGATCACGGGCATTATGTGACCAGTGTGTTTAATGCACTATAATTTACATGTTATTTTCTAATTAAAAATTAAATATAAGTTTTAGGATGTGTGTGAAAGAAGATAGTGAATGAGGTCAAGCAAAGATCTTTGGATTGCACGAAGTTTTGAAAAGTTCTGCATCTTGTTGAGCTGATTAACCTACCAAAACAAGTTCAATGTTTATGTTTTCGATCATCTGGTGAAAATATACCCGAGAATACTACATGGATCAAAGCAGAACCAAGATCTTCATAATGACGAAGAAACAACAAAAAGATTCTATCTACTCAATCTAAAAATGTCCCTTCCAACAAAAGGCCATGACTCTTCAACCATCCAATTTCCATAAGCAATGTCTTCAAGACCCCAGTATTTTTATTTTAAAAGCAACAAAGCTGCAAGTTAGTAAAGAATTTGCTCACCACCTTTAACTCTCACTCAAATATTTGGGAAATAGTTCAGCAATTTGAGAATAAATCCAAGTTTGACTATTGGTAGTACTAGTACACACCAAGTCTGTTCGTCATATTAAAGTATTGTACACATAGCAACAGTTTAACTGCTTTACTGTGAATGAAAGAGCATACAATTCTAACTGATGGATGTCTGTACACACTTACAATGAGTCATTTAGTCTAAATAACTGGCATGATCTGTTTCACCATCACCATGATTACAAGCACTAACTATAATGAACATCTTTAATTTCCACCGACCAATAGAGCATGAAAACTCCTAATGAAGGGCTCCATTTTAGCCCTTTAAATATTTCTGTAAATGAGAATTCAGTAACCAAGAATCTTTAAAATTCCTAATGCTATAAAAGATTGGCAATGAAAGAGCATCGGTTCTACTGTATCCCGACAACATCATACCTAATTGAACAATCATTGCTATTATGAATATTTTAACAACAAAGTATTTTTCAGTAGACAATTTGAGGTGTTTCCAAAGTACCATGCTGCAAAGTTGATGTGGTGCTTTCATCTAATAAAACAAAATTTTGAAATTTGCTGACACAAAGAAAAGAATGGTATGAAACAATAAAAAGAAATTTTTTGAGATTTGAATTTTAGAATGTTAAGGAGGAAAGAGAAAGCAGAAGAGAGAAAACAAATGAAAATAACTTTTAAATAACCATATGACACCAAATGACAATGACAATAGTTAATTGGATGGGAACATAACATCTACTTTGTAACATGGTACTCCATGAGCAATCAAGACTTTTCTCATTTTTCAAAATGCCTAACTCCAATGAACTCAACTTGTTGCAGTCAGTATCAACCACTAACTTGTAGTACTTACTTTATTTTTCACTTTACAAAACACAAAATAGAGTTGAAACTTACATTTTGGTCCCCAAAACATGCTCAAACATTCCCAGCTTTGACCCAATTACAAATTATCAGCTACTATTATCTCTACTTAGGGCATGTTTGGAATTAAAGTGTTGTTGCTTTGAATCCATAGTTACTATTGGATTGAATCTAAATATTAAATTTTAGTTAAAAAAATGAGTGCACTAAAAGCTGACATTTCCAAACACTTTTTGCAATTGTTCCCAAAGTTAAATGGAAGCCAACTGTACCAAACATGCCCTTAATTCGACTTTCTGCCCTCAGATAGCAATTCATTCTGAGCAAGGAAGTCATAAATATAACTCAAACATGATATTCAAGAAGTTGGGTTTCAGTCAATTTCACCAAAGTGGTTGCTCAAACATTTACCTACAATTTTGAAGAATTCATCCTAAACAGCTCTCGTTGCAATATATAAGATACCATTGGAGATGGTCAACTAAACCAAGAAGATTGATAAGTCAAGTTAATTAATTTGGGTTCAAAATTGAGTTTCAAAAGCAATCAAAGTCTCCTTCCTCTAGATTCATTTGGGCCACCGATACATTGCCATTTCTGCCAAAATTTAAAGTCTTTCCATTCAAATCACAAACATGCTACGCTAAACTCACAGACAGCCAGTAACAAAACACAAATTCGATAAATTGGTACCGATAAATTCAAAAGTATAAACCAACTACTTAGATTTATTCACGACAACGTCATAACACTTACGTGCCAATCTCATACAATCCAACCAATGCAAGACCTCCGTATTGGGGTCTTTCTCATTCACAACATCGGAAACCGTAATCTGCACGTCACCCCGAAAACTAGTAATCCTTCCTCTCACTCTAGCCACCACACCAATTTTAATCCGCCCAGCAAAGTCCTTGGCCACGTTGGCAATTAATCGAACAGTTGTTGGGTCTCGTCGCGAGAAATACGGAGAGCTGAGATGGTTGATCCAGAGGACGCAGGGGACGCACCCGGTGCCGTCATCGATCACGAATTTTATGAATTTGTTGGGTTTGTAGTCACGTGATGTGATTGTGCCGACGATCTCGGCTCGAGAGAGGAGCTTGCCTAATCGAGAGAATGTGGCCGGGTCCGCCGTTGGAGTAAGAGAAAGGAGATCGAAAGCTAACAGTTTTACGTGAGTGTTTAGGAGTGATTGATCCATAGGCATGGGACGTAAAAGTGAAGCGAATGATTAACAGAGTTAATTAAGAAAAATTAATGTTTCGAAAACGAAGAATGGAGATGGCGAATATGGCGGGAAGGGTTTAAACGAAACTAACGGAGGAAGGAAAGGATGGTTGGTTAAATTATGATTAGCCGTTAATTGGAACTGGAACAGCGACTTTGTAATCTTGAGTAGACCTGTCAAACGGATAAACGGATCGTGTTGATTCGGCTCGCCTTGGTCTATTGCATAACGGCATTTGAATAGAATGAGTTGAGCTTTATCATTTATTACGCGGATCAATATCTTAATGATCCTATCTGATCCACTATCTAACGAATCTAAATAAATTGATAAGTGAATCATTTTTAAAAATTTTAAATTTAAAAATATATATATAATATATTAATTATTAATAAATACGATATGTTAATAATAATAATAATAAGTTTATAATCTAAATATAATATAAATTAATTATATTATAAATTAATATATAAAAATTTTAATAAATCAAATAAAAATTTCATCAATAATTTTAAATTTAAACACATGATCTCAAATCTCAAAATATACTAATCCAACATCACTCAACACTAATAAATAATAAGTTTAATATTATTATTAACATTCAAATATAATCAGTCATAATCCAAATATAAAAACTAAAAAAAATTAAATTATTTTTTTTAATTAAATGGATTAAATGAGTCGGCTCATGAATTAAATGAGCTGATTAAACAAATAGAGATAAATCAACTTATAAATTAAACATACTAATTTTTTTTATCCCAACTTATTTAAATAGTGGGTTAAATGATGAACTCACAACAGTCGATCATTTAACAACTCTAATATTGAGTATTCATTCAACATGGACCCCATTTGAGCAACTTTATTGGTAGTGAAAATTTTGTTTGGACCAGGTCGGGCCTAGTCCGTCTTTTTACTTGAAACGTAGTCTTTAATACTATTCCCTTTTTATAAAATTTTAAAACAAATTTTGTTAATTTTTGCAATTTTGTAATTTTTAATCTATTTATAAGTTTTTTTTCATTCTTTCAATAGCTTCATTGCGAATAAACTTATAACTGTTATTTATAAATAATAAACATTAATTAATAAATGAATTAAAATTTTTAGTTCCTTAAATATAGTATATCAAAGTAAAAATAAATATTTATATTTATATTTATATTTATATACAACTACAATAAAAAACGAATGCTTATCAATTTATCAAATAACCCCATGTTACCCAAACAAAGCACCAATTTTCACTGGTTTTGTATTCCCACTTCAATTCACTTTAATCTAAAATTCCATTATCAAACTGGTCCATCACTACTAGGAAATGCAAAATGGAGCTTTTGACCCGTTGAGAAGCAACTATGACAAAGTAAGACGCTAGGAGTAAAAACGCCTTTATGCGAAAGCTTCCTAACTTGTATATTGACGGCAGTTTCAATGGACCACTACCATTACCGTTGTTAATATAGCACGTCTCTTCACATGCCTATCACATGGTACAATCGACAAATAACATGAGTTGAAGAAGAGAGGTTAGAAATGTTGGAGAATGAAAGCAAGAACATGCCTATCACATGGTATAATCGACGAGTGATATTAGGTGAAGATTATAGGCTAGATAAGTTGGAGAATGAAAACAAGAAACTTTTGCGTTTTCTTTCTGCTCGTGGCAGTGAAAGCAAATTCAAAACAAACAAGGAAAAGCAGCAGGAGCACATGGGCAGACACGAGCGACAGAATTCTACCTGCGAAATTTAATGATTCTGCAAAGGACAGGTTCTGAAATGTTATAATAAACCCAGCCGTATTTCTATATAGATTATAATAGTCATTTTCATAGTTCAAATAAACCAGTTTGTGCAATGGGTGCGTTATTGGAATGGGAAGGCAAATGAAAATTACCATGATCAATTTGCATAGAACAGAAAGCTATGGTGACTGAAGCACAAACATTAATTATAGCAGGGGCGAACTTTTGTCGCAAAATCTAAATAAGCACGCAGTGAGACAACAGTTTTGTTATGAAAAAACGATTCAGGCAGGAGCAGTTCCCTGGCGGCCAGTCAGGGCAACATTCAGAAATTTCGATATTGAGGTAAAGCGCAATAGAAAGCAATGGATTTGATGATACGCTGTGGGAAACTCAAATATTATACGCTTGACTCGACTAAAATCATGGATGAGAATTGAGCGGGCGGGAACAGCAGCATCTTGAGTGGAAGTCAATGCATGTTGGACCAGTACCACAGGCGTTATTTCAATCAAGAATCGAAAATCGATGCTCTAATTTAGCTAATTTATTAAGGTCCCGGAACCACAGAATATAGTAATTGACATAAATTTAGGTGCATGAATCCAAATCGTCATGACAGCCAATTTGTTCGACAAATATGAACCTTGCACCCCAGGCAGACGAGAGGCAAGAAGGACTTGAAATTTACATTTGACATGGTGATATTTTCTTCCATTTTTTATTTTACAATCATTTTTAGGTTCGATGCAGGTATAGCCATTGTCCTAGATATATCAGTAACCACCATCAGAATAAATTAAACCATACATAGATCAAACAAACTGACACTAATGACAGACAAATGATGGGACATCAATGTGAAAGAACATAATTCTCCAACCGATCAAAGAAATAATAAATAAGTGGTGATAACCTCTTCATTTAAACCAAGTGTTGCATTCCCTCGGATGTGCGTGGACTTGTAAAAGACCATTAATACTGTATATAAGCAATTATTAACAATTATTCTCTTAAAAGATTATACAAGCGAAATGACATTACCACAGAGTCAAAGGGACAGAGATTTCACCCTTTGCATCAGAAACACAACTAGGACATGTGCACGAGTTCAAGTCAGGATCACCTTTCCCCATCACCCATGGGTAAACAAGGATGTTAGACATTCAAAGTCTTTTTGGCATTGGGTTGGATTTATAATTCACTCTATTCGCGAGCAATGTAACTGCTGCAAGGATACATCAGGAGATCTATTGCAAAGGGCCTTGTATATACTTTTGATAGTATATGGAGTTGTTCTGCAACATCCTCCCACAAGCGAAGCCCCCACCTCACACCATTTGTTTACATATGAAACAAAATTGTCGTCTGAGACTCCAGTATTTTGCTGCAATAGGAAAAAGTAAAAAATCTGAGAGTTTGGAATGTTACAACATCAGGAATGAAAAATGAAATTCCTGGATTCAATTTGAACTTTTGAAAGGAGCAGGAAAATTTTCTAATGGCTTAATGAGGTAACACAACTAGTAGACTGAAATTAATTATAAAGAGGAAAGAAACTGAAAGTGATATTTGGCTATCTGTGTTGCTTTCCAAAGCTAAACTCAAACATTGATCAAGGTACTTTTATCCATTAAACTATTCTATAGCATCAAAGGTGTTTCCTTCCCTTGAAAAAGACAGAATAGCCTATTTTTCCGAGATAAGATAAGGAATAGGTTTTAGTATTAGGTTAGGCAACAAGTAGGTTCAACAGATTGAAAAATCGTACCCCATTGGATAAAAATAAGCAATCATAGTTCAGACCAACAAGAAAACTTACCACCCATTCCTTCCGATCAGCATCATAATACTCACCACTGTTGGGATATACAAGTATTGGTTTAGTGGTCACCTAAAAAGTCATTCATGAATATCAGTTTTTCATAAAACAAAGTGCCACATGGTTATGTACTGAAGTCTATTCAAAAGGATACAAGGAAAAAAGGAAATATAGTATAGAAATAACATAGACGGGAAAAGAATAAAAAAAGAAAATGAAAGAGTAAACACAGATGTAACTATCTTGAGTATTAGTGATTGAAAAGCATGTATAAGATATAATCTGTGTATCATTGATTACTATTAGCAGAACATACGCACAGCAATCATACCTTCTTAATAGCTGATATTAGTCCACTAATAAATCTAGGAGGCGTGCAGTTAATTCCCACAGAAATTACTTGTTTGCATGATTCAGCAATTGAGGCACATTCAAGCAAAGAATCACCACTAACCACATTGACACCGTCCTTTGAGTTGAAAGAAAACCAAGCAGGAATGTTTATGTCTTCTTCCTCTAAGAGCTCAGCATAAGCCTGTAAGAACAAAGCACAAAAGTGAGAAATTCAGAATGAAATCACAGCTAACAGCATTGTAGGAAAATGTCCTCACAGCCAATTCACCAGCTTACCAGTTTTACACAGTTCAAGGTTTGACTCAATCAGACATTTGTACATTCACAGAAGTCAACAAGATAGACATTGTTTTGAAAAATTGAAGAATTCTGTGAGCCATGCATAGATTGAACCTGTTACTGAAAAAGACAACCAATGTCTCCTCTAAATACTTTCATCTTTTAGAAAGAAAATATGAAAACGACACAAATAGTTTAGCAACAAAACAAAAAAATAAGACTTTGCATCAGTTATTCATGAACGAATATATTCAGTGATAATGATTGGACAGCAGCTTACACTACCATTCATAATTTTCATTTTTTACAAGGAAAAAAAATCATCATTATGTAATATCTACAGCATTTGTACAGTACCTGAGCTTCTATCTTATTTGGAATTGTTTCAAATGCTATCAGATCAGGACCTGATTCCACTAGAAGCTGAACCCTTCTGCGATGAAAATCTTTTAGAGTTTCCAGTGTGATTGCATCACCATAATTTCCACTGCAAATATGAGACAACATAATAAAAAAGCACCGGATTACTAAACTAGCAGTAAATTTGATGACATTCAATCAATCACATAAAGATATCAAACCATAGCAGATGCAAGGAAATCTGATTGTGGTTTTTGTCTGTGTTTGTGCCATGGACCTTGGTTCAATAATATGTGCACAAAGGATAGAATAACGAAATTGTTACTCCTGCCCCTATTTTGCCAACCCAACATTGAAGTATTATGATCCTTCATAATACAACCTCGGCGATCATGATGTGATCACACATTAGACAAAATGGTTCACAAAATGTGCAGTACAAAGAGCTAAAACGAAAAGCATTCATAAAAGCAGCGAAGCTAGTAACTCAAAACTAAATGGTAGAGTAAAGAAATATCAAAACCAATAAAGTTTATTGCTTATATCACGACTTCAAAAGCAGGTTTGACTTACCTATATTCTGATCCATTAGCCAAATACGCCCCATAGCTTCCAACAGATGCTGCAACTAAAATTGGACGATGTTTGAGAACCCTATCATCTCCAACACTATCACAAGCACTTTCACTACATCTCTCATAATACATATCTCGTGCCTCACAAGCGATTTCCACACTTCTTTTAAGCAGGGTTTCACTTTCTTCTCTAGAGAAGCCTTTAGCCACAAACCCTTGAATAGTTGCCTGTTCATATTCAGGTAATCCTAGGTGTTAGTTTCAGAGAGAGCAACAATGAGCGAAACAGACAGAAAGAGAATTGTGCACACCTGATAGGATGCTGAGATTATAATATCTGCACCAGCTTCAAGATATTCAAGGTGTACCTGCTCCATTTAGCAATTCAGCAGATGAAGAAATAAGCTACCGTCAATTTTACAAATGGTTATATTACCTTTTCAGTTTACTTTTATAAGTGATGCAGTATAAAAAAAAATATATCTAAACTGATTGCAAAACCTGCTTGAGAATGATTCATTCATATATTAGAACTCCAAACGTTCATCGCAATTGTTTATTTCCAATGGAATCATGGTATTCATAAAGAGGTTTTAAAAAAATCATAATGTAGTTCACTCCAAGAGTAGGCCTCAATAGATTGAATAAATATTTAAATTTTAAAAGAATTAAATTACATCGCAATTGTTAGAATTTCAACTTTCTAGCATCTAATTTGCACATCTATTTAACAAATAATTAGCATTAGCATAATTCTTCAGGAAAAATTCATTATAACTATTGTGTTTCATCCTCCAAAGAATTTAACAAAACACATTGCTATTGAGTATAGTTCTTTACGTGCTCTGGGCCAAAGGCTCATTAAATAACCCAAGTGTTGGGCAAGAAATCACATAAAATGCCAAATGGTGGACCAGATTCAAAGATTCACTGTACTATATTTAACACCAAGATTGTCGTAAAATGATTTAATATCCTATGTCTATCTTATACTAACATTTCTAGCACTGCTACAGAAGTTGTCAGTTCCATAACGTGGTCCATAATTCCCAAAATAACCCACGAGACAATAATTTCAATACAAAATTATCACTACTCGATTCTGCATGAACATCTTCATAAAACATCATTTCTACAGAATTTTAAATTATCTAACGCCCATACTGAGAAAATATAAACGAAATTCTAAATCTCTAACGTTTGATAATGCAAAAATAATGCAGACACATGATTATTATATATTATGGAAGGATAATTAGAAAGAAAGAAAGATGCCTTTCGAATGAGGTGAGGGGAAGTGAGAAGGCACTTGGCGCTCCACAATGGATCGTTGAGGTCAGCGCCGTGTCGTTCGAGCTCTGTTGCAAGTCCGCCATCAATCACAGCGGTGCCACCGGTCTGCCGTAGCAAGCCCGTCATCAGCAAGGACGACATCGTTTCCAGATTTCTCCTGTGCCTTGTTCCCTTGAGTTTCTGTTTCTGGTGAGTTTTGGTGAGAGTTTTCGGTCGTATGATTCCCAACTAAAAAAATTATTGGCGCAAAATGCTGATTTCAACATTCACTTTGTAGAGAAAAAATATTTTCAAAATGTACCACATAACTTTGTAATATTATCATAAAAGTTAGATCAAATTAAAATTTTTCGTTTAACTCCCCCAATATTTGAATTTTATTAAATTTAATCCAATACTTTTTTTTTTCAAATTAGAATTAAATTAGCTCATAAATTTATAATTCAATCTCTCCCTCGTTTAAGAAAATGAGCTCAAGTCCCTTCAATTACGAAAAATAAGAAAAGAATTTCTTTCAAAAAAATAATCAGTGTAAAATTATAGATGAAAATTTGAGTAACCCTTAAATAAAGTAATTGTGCATAAAAATTTGAGTTATATCATAATTAATCTTATTGAGAGTAAGTAGAAGTGTCAATTATGAATCAAAGATAGAAATTTGAAGGACTAAATGAACTAATTAAAAGTTAATGAAGCAAAAAGATAAATTACTTAAATTTGGAGGACTAAATTTAAATTTCATTTTGATGACGTGTCTCAGCAAACAAAATGGGAGGATAGACTCTGGTAGAACATGGCATGGCATCTATTCCTCCACATTGGGTGCCAACAAAAGCATATTGGAATTATGGAATCCATCCTCTTCCAAATTGCTTCTATGCCTAGCTGTACAACAGAAGCAACTAATTTCATGACCAAACTCCCGTAGCTTCTGTAACAGAATTCATAATTAAGAATATAATCTACTTTTGACAGTTCTGAAGATTCTCAAGTTTCATTCCCTTTCAAACTTCTTCAGTATTAAGCGCTTTTGTCTTAAACATAGCTTGATTTATATATCAGTCACCTTAGTACTTTATATTTTTATGACAGTAAAAAATATTTCCAAGAATGTGCTAGGTGAGTCAATAACAGAAACTTTGAATGTTAATAATTCAGAATAATGTTAAGCTTCAAAACACTGAAACAAGTAGGATATGAATGAGACCACAACTTTGTCAGTCTATCAAATAACCACTGCCGAAATTTACGAAATCAGTATCTACTGAACTATCTGCAGTCCAGCAATAAACTGCTTTATGAATTGCTTTCCTCTGCCAGCACATATGGACAATAAGAAAAATCATGGGCCTCGGGTTGGGATGAAACAAAAACAACCGTTTGCTTGATATTCAGGTATCATTCCACCTTCCTTTCTTGTATGTACTGCTTCCAGCAACCTCACAAATTCATCCATTTCAAGGTGTTTATCAGGAGTCGCATCCCAACATTTCCCATGATGCTTGCCAATGAATTCGGGCAACGTCTTGGGATATCCGGTCATAAATTCTGTAAAAACAATTTAAAATGTATTATCATGTAATAAAATTGCAAACATATTGTGTTGATGCACAAAATCTCCAACCATATTATCAAGTGAATAAGCTCAATATCATCAAGCAAAGAATTCGCTTGGACTTGGGATCGTTGAATTAATGAGCTTAGGATCATCAAACATATAAACTACAGATTATTCGCTTGACATCATTGAGCGAATGAGCTTATCATTATCAAGCGAATAATTTCAACATCATCTAACGAATGAGTTCGATATCGAACAAATAAACTTGATAATGAGCAAAAGGTGCTCTGAATCAGGTAAATAAGTTTGGTATTGAGCAAGAAGTGCTCGACATTGAGTAAATAGTACTCGACATCAAGCTAGAGGCACTCGGCATCGAGCAAATGAAAACTATGGTACCCGACATCGAACAATGGTGTTTGGTATCATAATTGTGTGCAAAAGTGTTCTCCGACATCAAGAAGGTACTGAGAAGATAAAAATACAATAAAAATAGACCTCGTACTATAATTATCATAATCACCCTAAAATTTCATGTTTATTGACCTCACTCTAAAGAGTGAAAAATTTTTAAGTTACTATCTCTACGGATGACCTCCAGGTTTTCTTTTTTATAGTTGAATTTATACTTTTTTTATATGACCAAAATTATGGTCTTTTTAGATTATCAGGTTGAAATTTCTTTGGTTGATCAAGATTGACGTTTTATTGGAGGATCAAAATTAAGATTTTTCTTGATAATTGGGATTGAGGTTTTCTTGGATGATTAAAATTGAGATTTTTCTGATATTTGGGTCTTTTTAGATGATCAAAATTGATGGCTTCTTAAATGATCAAATTTAGGGTCTTTTTAAATGACCAAAGTTGGAGTTTTCTTGGATGGCCAAGTTTGAATCTTGTTTGGATGATTATGATTAAGGATTTTTTGGATGACTAGAATTGAATCCTTTTAAACAATTAAAATTAGGGCCTTTTTGGATGAGAAGATCTCTTCAAAAGGCCTCAAGGGATGAGGAACCTTGGCTTGGACGAGATCTTTAGGTTTGAAGATATCATCTTGAGGTAAGATGAAATTACCTTAGGTCAAATGAAATAACCTTAGGTTGGATGAAACCTCGAATTGTGAAGTACTGTTCATATCACTTCCCAATCCGTGGATCTCGCATGTGACTACTGCCACAAACTCCCAAGATATATTCAATCACACAGAATACATCCTGAGAGCCTGTAAGGCCTTAACAAAACCTGTTTCCAAAAACATTCATGCAACACTTTCAATACAGTTTCAACCAAACACCCAAACTTCAAATAAATTTCTCAATCAAATCCCAAACACTTCAAAATATATATAAATCATTTAATAAAATGATCATCCAAATATAATTCTATGGAGTCAATCCATCCAAAATATAATTCAAACGAAATTTATAAATTCTTTTACAATTCATATAAAAATAAATAAACAACATTTCAAATTTGTAAAGATAAATCTAATGGCTTACAATCTGATCTAAATGAGTCGATCTCGAAAGTATACCTGATACCCTTAACACTTGGAGTGATCACCACCTGAGTAAAGTGCGTATCTTCGTATCTACCCTAAAACTAGAAAGTAAAGGGATGAGTATACGGAAGTATAATCCGTAAGTGAACTAAGAATATAAATAAATAAATAAACCAATAATGTTTCGTCTCAAATAGAAAATATAAGTCAAGTACTTCGTAAAACATCTTGTTGAAAAATATCTCTTTTAGTTTATATTGGTACGAGAATTGTTCAGTACGAGAATTGTTCATGAACCCTTCTCACAACCAATAAAAAATTGAAATCCCACTAAGGCAATCCAAGAGGGGGGGGTGAATTGGATTTCTAAAAATTTTAATGCAACTAAGGTATATTTTTCAAATAGCCTCAATTGTTCAACCCACCACAAGTATAATACCACCACAAATAAAATGATTCAAACTTAATGGATTGTTCTAACAATCTTTAACAAGCCTCAATTAAATTATAATACAAATATAATAAAGAGAGTAAGGATAGAGAGATTCGTACACAAAGGATTTATAGTGGTTCGGCTCAACCCAAGCCTACATCCACTCCTTCAAGTACCCCTTGAAGTGTTCACTATCAACCGGAGATTTTACGGGCTCTTCTCCAACCTTTACAAACGGAGATTTT
>JAVXUL010000001.1:20499441-20512832 GCA_035590515.1 Trichilia minutiflora
TAAGCGATTATCAACCGAATGTTTTTTTGACACACACCGCACCACCAAATCAAACCGTTAGATTCGGCCCGATCAGATTGAATTTTAGCTTTTGACTTGTCGCTCACCCCAGGCCCCGGCTAGAAAGAATGATTAGCGACATCCTTTCTTGTTTTGGTGTTCGTCTCTGCTTGCAAACAGTAACCCTAACACTCCCCCATGTATCAATTCGGTGATCGCAAAAAATTATAATCTTGGAGTCTGTAGACACGCAGTCTAGTATATCAACTACTTCCGCTGTTTAATTCAGCTTTTGTTTGAAAACGTTCAATTTTCAACATGAAGAGGGCGATTTCGTGGAGTGATAAGGATGACGATTCATCGTCATCGTCAGAGTCGGGTGCTGAAGCTCATGACAAAGTCGTAAAGGGAAACAAAAGGATAACTCAAGGTTCTTTCTTTTTACGTCGTAAATTTCTATCTGTAAAATATGTTATCATCCTTGTGGTTTCGTGTTTTGTATATGAAGTTTGTCTTATATGTAAGAAACCATGGAAACTATTGTCATTCTTCGTTGCTAAAAGTTTGCTGACTTACTTGCTCATATATTGAATTATTAGCCCTCCGTACTGTGGACTCTGCCATGGTTATTTGCTCTGAATGATGACTCCGTTTACTAAGGGGTACCTTTGATTTTAGTTTTACTTTGTCTAAAGGACGAGAATTTAAGTGGCCTCACTGAAATGTATTGGATAACCAAACGTCGTTGTAGGAAATTATCCGCCAGCTAGCTGCGTCAATGGTAGGATTATGTTTGTGAATGAATTGCTGTCAAACTACTTAAATTAGTTGGTACAAATGTAAGAAACCTTTGTCCTCGTTTTACTCTTCCGATCATTAGGTTTTGACAGGTTTAAATAAATAAGTTGCATGATCCATTATAACAGATATTTTCAGATTCTTGATTTTGTTTAGAGTAAATCGTATAAATAGACTTTGTTTTTGATTGAAAAGCAATATCTGCTTCTTTTTCAAAATGTTAAATGAATATGCAATACCACTTACGTAACTTGATGTTGAATGAAGAGGGTTCATGTTTCGGGATCAGTAGAAATGTGGAGCAGTAGCTATTTTTTTCCTGCTAACATATTTTGAAACATTTCTCTTCCCAACCTATTCTATGTTTACGGTGGTGTTTTCTTTTGCTGCTTGTGTACAGTTAATTCTGGAAAAAAAAGGAGCGACGCTATGGACTTTGAAGCTTTGAAGCGGCATGGCTATAAAGGTGGACTATCAGTTTTAAGTGTCCCTCCACCAAAAGAAGATGTGAAGCAAGATTGGTCTTGGTCTACTGGCAGAGAACATCGTGAAGCTAAAGAAGCTGAAGAATCTTCTGACGAACAACAGAAAACCAGGGCTGCAAGACAGGGAGGAGAGCATCTGGAAGATGTGCAAACTCAGAAAGAGAAAGATAAGAGGAATCTTTCTTTCTCCCAGAAGGAGAAGAGAAAAAGAGAGCTTGGTCAGGCGAGTAGAGGGAAAAGTTATGTCGAAGAAGAGAAGAGATTGTTAAGAGAAAGTGGTATTTATTCTGGGTTTGACACATGATCTGATGCTCACAGTTATAACCATGCTTCTTTGGTATGTAATTTGTGCAGTGGTCTTTTCATGCGGAACCTTGTAGTAAAAGCAGTCTTGTAAACAGTAATTCACTCACAGTTATCTTCAATGTGAGTGAGTAAATGGCACTGCATTGAATGGATGCCAATGGATTATCAGAAAATCAGCCACCATAAACTGATGTGTTTACTGTTCCTCAACGAATTTTCAGGTGCCTCTGTAATGCTAATATTATGGCCAATACTTAATGAGGTTATTTTCTGGTGTATTTTTTCTTTCAGTTGGGGCAGTGGGCACCAAAATGGCTTTGTTAAAACCCTGCACGTGGGGGTATGACCGTATAGGCGCCAAACTTGTGGCTCTTATAAAATCTAAGTTATGTTTTGTTCGTAGCAGTACGAATTATGCCCTGTAAAGAAGCAGTTCGAATGAATATTATATTTGTTTAAAGTGGTTAAGCATCTTACTAAATTTGAGGATGATTTATAAGCCGTTTTTAAGTTTTTAGCTTGCAGACTGAATCATTTTACTATATGCGTCGAATATTACTGGTTAAACATTTAATATTATCAACTAGACTACCTCTTTGTAGTCAATATGAAAAGGAGATGATACATTGGGGAAACTCAAATATTATAGGCTTGACCCCACTAAAACCATGGATTAGAATTCAGCGGCAACATCGTGTGAGGAAGTCAATGCATGTTGAATAATAGCACAATAAATGTTATTTCGATGAAAAACCAAAAGTCGAGCTCTGATTTCGCTTATATAATGGGGTCCCGAACCATGGAATATAGTAATTGACATAAATGCCAATCCGAATCGATATGAAAGCCAATTTGTTCCACAAATATGAACCCTCCATCCCAGGCAGATGAGATTCAACAAGGACTTGACATTTACATTTGACACGGTGATATTATCTTTCATTTTCGATGCTTGACATTTACATTTGACATGGTGAAATTATCTTTCAATTTCGATTTTACATTATCATTTTTAGATTATATACCATGCCCTTTCCAATAGATCTCCTTATCTTTCAATTTCGATTTGTTCCACACATCGCCATCGTACTAGCTATTTAGGTAACCATCATCTGAGCCCCACGGGTGGCCTAGTGGTGGAGGTTGCACCTGTGGACTCAAGGTCCAGGTTCGATTCTCACCTCATAATTTTATCTGTTGAAACGCCAAGAAGATCAGGTCAGGGGTTTTATCCTACACTTGGTAATACTATGTGCGGTCTCTATACACGTACCCTGTGATTTAGAATGACTGACAGGTGATCCGTGAGATCTCGTCCTCAGGGGGTGTATCAGTCCTGTGCTCGGCTGGACGTCTCCGTAATGACTGGTTATAAAAGTTTCTCCTCTATACAAAAAAAAAAAAGTAATCACCATCTGATTGAATTAAAACATACACAGATTAAATAATCTCACACTAATAACGGACAGAAAATGTTGGGGTATCAATGTGAAAGAATATAATCCTGTTAACCGATCAAATAAATAACAAATAAGTAGGGGTAACCTCCTCATTTAAACCAAGCGTTGCATTCCCTTGAATATGCCTGGACCTATAAAATATCATTTATACTGTACATAAGCAATTATAAGCAGATATTCTCTTAAAAGATGACACAAGCAAAATGACATTCCCACAGAGATTTCATCCTTTGCATCAGAAACTCAACTGGGACGTTTGCACAAGTTCAAGTCAGGCTCACCTTTTCCCATCACCCATGGGCAAAAACGAAGTTAGACATTCAAAGTCTTCTTGGCTTTTGGGTTGGATTTATAAGTCACTCTATTCAGGAGCAATGTGACTGCTGTAAGGGTAGATCAGGAGATCTATTGGAAAGGGCATGGTATATACCTTTGATAGTATATGGGGTTGTTCTGCAACATCCTCCCACAAGGGAAGCCCCAGCCTCGCACCATTTGTTTACATATGAGACAAAATCATCTGAAACTCCAGTATTTTGCTGCAGTAGAAACAAGTAAAAAATTGAGTCAGTTTGGAATTGAATCCAAGAATTTCCTCCTCCTTTTAGGAATTTTGCAGTTCCCCTTTCCTTTTTCTCCATTCAAAAATTCAAATAAGGTATTAGATTTGTTACATTCAATCTGAAAAATAGAAAAGTTAACTCCAAAGTCATTATTGGGCTATAAAATTATTTGTCTACACATATTCTTAAAGCACAAAACAGTACAACTAGTGGACTGAGATCAAATATAAAGAGGAAAGAAAAAAGTGATATTGGGCATCTGTGTTAATTTCCAAAGCTAAACTTGTACATTGATCAATGTGCTTTTATCTATTAAACTATTCTATAGTATCAAAGGTGATTCCTTCCCTTGAAAAAGACGAAAATGTTTCCAAGATAAGATAAGGTATAGGTTTTAGTATCAGGTTAGCAACAAGTAGGTTCAATATATTGAACAAATCGTGCCTTATTGGATAAAAATAAGAAATCATAGTTCAGACCAAAAAGAAAACTTACCACCCATTCCTTCTGATCAGCACCATAGTACTCAGCACTATTGGGATATATAAGTATTGGTTTAGTGGTCACCTAAAGAATCATTCATGAATATTAGTTTTCAATAAACCAAAGTGCCACACAATAATATACTGAAATCTCTTCAAAAGAATACAAGGAAAAAAGGAAATATAATTTAAAAATAAAATAGACAGAAAAAGAAAAAGGAAAAGAAAGAGTAACAGAGATGTAACTATCTTGACTACTAGTGATTGACAAGCATGTATACAATATAATCAGTGTATCATTGATTACTATTAGCAGAAGAACAGATGCACAGTAATCATACCTTCTTAATAGCTAATATTAGTCCACTAATAATCCAGAAGGTGTGCAGTTGATTCCCACAGAAACTACGTGTTTGCCTGATTCAGCAATTGAGGCACATTCAAGCAAAGAATCACCATTAACCACATTGACACCATCCTTTGAGCTGAAAGAAAACCAAGCAGGAATGTTTATGACTTCTTCCTCTAAGAGCTCAACATAAACTTGTAAGAACAGAGCAGAAAAGTGAGAAATTCAGAAACAAAATCACAGCAAATGACATTGTAGAAAAATGTACTCAAGGGTCAGAGCCAATTGCACCAGCTTACCAGTTTTACACAGTTCAAGGTTTGGCTCAATCATTTGTACCTTCAAAGAAGTCAATAAGATGGACATTGTATTGACAAAAAGAATTCTGTGAGTCACGCATAGATTGAACCTGTTACTGCAAAAGATACAAACCATTGTCTACTCTAAACACTTTCATCTTTTAACAAGAAAATATGAAAATGACATGAATAATTTGGCAACCTTGAATCAGTTATTAATGTATGAAGATATTCAGAGATAATATGACAGCAGCTTATCCTACACACTCATAATTTTCATTTTTTACAAGGAAAAATAATAAATATCATGTAATATCTACAGCATTTGTACAATACCTGGCTTCTATCTTATTTGGAATTGTTTCAAATGTTATCAGGCTAGGACCTGATTCCACTAGGAGATGAACCCTTCTGCAATGAAAATCTTTTAGAGGTTCCAGTGTGATTGCATCACCATAATTTCCACTGTGAATAGGAGACAACAACATAAAAAGCACCGGATTACTAAACTAGCAGTTAATTTAACGAAGTTCAATCTCATAAATTATCAAACCATCGCAGATGCAAGGAAATCTAATTGTCAGCTTTGCCTGTGATTTGTGCCATGGAACTAGCATCAACAATGTGTGCACATAGGATAGAACAATGAAGTTCTTACTCCTGCCCCTGTTTTGCCAACCTTACATTGAAGTACTATGATCCTTCATAATATAGCCTCCGGGATCATGATGTGATCCCACATTAGACAAAACGGCATTAAAATGTACAGTACAAAGAGCTAAAGAGAAAAACAAAGAAGAGCACCAGAGCTAATAACTCAAAACTAACTGCTAGAGTGCAGTAATATTAAAACCAATGAAGTTGTAACCCATTTCTTATGTCATGACTTCAATAAGCAGGCTTGACTTACCTGTACCCAGATCCATTGGCCAAATATGCCCCATAGCTGCCAACAGATGCCGCAACTAAAATTGGACGATGTTTGAGAACGCTGTCATCTCCAGCGCCAACAAGCACTTTCGCTACATCTTTCATAATACAAATCTTGTGCTTCACAAGCAATTTCCACACTTCTTTTAAGCAGGGTTTCACTTTCTTCTCCAGAGAAGCCTTTTGCCACAAACCCCTGAATTGTAGCCTGTCCACAGGTAAATCGAAGTGTTAGTCTCAGAGAGAGCAACAATAAGTGAAACAGGCAGAAAGAGAATTGTTCACACCTGATACGATGACGAGATTATAATATCTGCACCAGCTTCAAGATAGTCAAGGTGTACCTGGTCCATTTAGAAACTCAGTAAATGAAGAAATAAACCATCGTTAATAGTACAAATGGGCATTACTTTTCCAGTGCACTTTTGTAGGTGATGCAGAATGAAAACAAAAAATCTAAAATTGATAGCAAAACCTGCTTGAGAGAGATTCATCATTCATTCATCTATTAGAACTCCAATACATTCATATGTACCACACTGTCTATTTCCAATGGAATTGATGTATTCATAAGGAGGTAAAAAAAATGACAATCTTGATGCAGGTCACTCCAAGAATAGGCCTCAATAGATAGAACAAATATCTAAATTTAAAAGAACTAAATTACATCGCAATTGTTAGAATTTCAACTTTCTAGCATCTAACTAGCACTTCCTTTCAACAAATAATTAGCATTTTCATAATTCGTCCAGAAAAATTCATTATAACTACTGTGTATCATCCTTCAAAGAATTTGACGAAAGACATTGAGCATTGCGTATAGCTCCTTGCATGCTCTGGGCCAGCGGCTCACTAAATAACCCAAGTATTGGATAAGAAATCACATAAAATGCCACATGATGGACCAGATTCAAAGATTCAATGTACTAAATTTAACACCAAGATTGTCATAAAATGATTTAATATCCTATGTCAATCTTATACTGACATTTCTAGCATGTCTACAGAAACTGCGGGTTCCAAAATGCAGTCCATAATTCTAAAAATAACTCTGAGGGACCATAATTTCAATATATAATTATCACTACTCGATTCTGCATGAACAACTCCATAAAACATCATTTCTACAGAATTTTGAATTGTCTAACGCGCACACTGAGAAAATATAAACGACATTCTAAATCTCCATCGTTTCATAATGCAAAAATGCTGGACGCACATGATTATTATGATATTATGGCAGTATAATTAAAGAGAGAGAAAGATGCCTTGCGAATGAGGTGAGGGGAAGTGAGAAGGCACTTGACGCTCCACAAAGGATCGTTGAGGTCAGCATCGTGTCGTTGGAGCTCCGTCGCAAGTCCGCCATCAATTACAGCGGTGCCACCCGTCTTCTTAGAAATTCCGTCATTAGCCAGGACGACATGGTCTCCCGATTTCTGCTCTGCCTTGTCCCTTCTTGAGTTTCTGTTTCTGGCGTGTTTTGGTGAGAGTTTTAAGTTCCGTAACGTGACTCCTAACTAAACTCATCAACTGGATCACTACTGGCGCACCACGGTCACTACCACTTTCGATATTTTCAAAATGTACCCCATAACTTTTCAATATTATTATAAAAGTTAAATAAAATTAAAAAATTTCGATTAACACCTGTAAGAATTTGAATTTTATTAAATTTAATCCTAAACTCCCCTAAGAATTTAAATTTCATTAAATTTAATCCGACACTGTTTTTTTAAAAATAGAATTAAATTATTTCCTAAATTTCTAATTCAATCTCGCATCTTGAGGAAGAGAGTTCAAGTTCCTTCCATTATTTTGAGAAAAGAATTTCTTTTAAACAAAATATAAATACAAAAATTATGAATAAAGATTTGAATCAACATTATATAAAGAAATTGTGAACAAAAATTTGGGTCATATTATTAATCTTATTGAAATTAGGTGTCAATAAACACTTAACTTAAAGTATCAATTATCAATGAAATTTGAAGAACTAAATGATTCAATTAAAATTTTATGATGCAAAAAGAGAAATTAGTTAAATTTGGAGGACTAAAATTAAATTTCTTCCTAATGACCATTCTCAGCAAGCCAAATGGAGGAACAATAACTTGTAACACAACATTGCACGGCATCTATTCCTCCACAATTTATCCCAAATGAGCAACTAAAGCATATTGGAATTATGGAATCGATTCTCTTCACCATAGCTTCTGAAAACAGAATTCGTATTTTCTTTAAAACTAGCAAATGTGCTACGTTACTGGAAATCCAGTTATTTCCTTCAGTATTAAGCGGTCTTGTTTTAAACACAGCTTGATTTTGTATATCAGTTACCTTAATACTTCACATTTTTATTACAGTGAAAGTATTTTCAAGTATGTTCTACATGAGGCAATACCACAAACTTTAAATTTAATAATTCAGAATAATGAGAATATCGTGGCACGAAAATAATTAAAGAAATGGAATGTTAATCTTCAATACACTGAAACAAGGAGGATTTGAAATGAGACCACAACTTTGTTAGTCTTATCAAAATCGCACTGCAGAAATATATGAAATCAATATCCACTGACCCATATGTTGTCCAGTAATAAGACTGCTCAATGACTTGCTTTTCACCTGCACGTGTATGATAAAATGGGCATATGAAAAATCATGGGCCACGAGTTGGCATGAAACATAAACAGCCGTGTGCTTGATCTTCAGGTATCATTCCACCTCCCTTGCTTGTATCCACTGCTTCCAGCAACCTCACTACCTCATCCATTTCAAGGCGTTTATCAGGATTTGCATCCCAACATTTTCGCATGATACTTGCCAATGAATTTGGGCAACATCTTGGGATATCTGGTCGTAAATTCTGTAAGAACAATTTAAAATGTATTATGATGTATTAGAATTGAAAACAGGTTGGATTCAGTTCGATTGTTCTGCATCGAATATGTGGCTAAAATATAATCAACGATTTGTGATCAGTACATATATGCTGAAGATAAACAATTTAAGCTATGTTTATGCACAGATTAACTAATATCAGGCTTTCAGGAGATAAATATTGGAAGTTTAAATAGAAATAGCCTAATTAAGAGAGAGAGAGAGAACATTGATAGATCCATTAAGCAGACTAGACTTCTTGAAAATATGCATAGATTGAAATGCTTTTACCCTTGAGAAGTGACTTGTGTACAAACCTGTTGCAAAACTGCAGATGAAACATCAGTGAAACTGAGATCAGGGTAAGGCATGTCGCAGCAGTAGATTTCCCATAAGCATATACCAAAGCTATAGACATCACATTTCCTATTGTAAGGCTTCCCATCAATCACCTACACAAATTAATTCTGTCACATTTATTTTTTGGATTTTTCATAACTTCGAATTCAAAGAATTCATTTAAACATCTACGTCTCAAAATTATGATCTGAAATCTACAAAACAAAAGATCATTGTAACACAATTAATTGAAAAGTTGAAAATCATTCTTCAATCTATGAGGAATTGCAAATTAAGAAATGGGTAGGGCACCTCTGGGGCCATGTAACCAAGAGTTCCAGTTTCCCCAGTCATATCCCTTGGGTTCTGAGCTTCAACTCGAGCAACACCAAAATCAGCTATTTTCAGCATTCTGTTAGAATCTAGCAACATATTTTCCGTCTTAACGTCACGATGTACAATCTTTTTAGAGTGAAGATAGCTCAATCTGCAAAAGTAGAACAAAATAACAATTTAACTAATTTATAAACCCAGAGCAAGTTTTGAAAAGTCTGGACATCTGTGCTTACCCTCTAGCGAGGTCGAGAGCAAGTTGAATCACAACCTTAAAGGCAAGTTTTTTCCTGCTATTCCTTATTAAAAATTTCTTCAATGTCCCACCTGGAAGGTACTCAACAACAACACAACAGGCCCTGGAAGGAGGAGAATTATGGGAGTCACTTGTAGCACCTTTGGATGGAATCTTAAGATTTGTTGTTCCCATTGAAGCTCCAATAAACTGTAACAGACAATTAGCACATTAAATTCAACAATGAAATTCAAACAAGTACTTGATGATAGTCCAACTCAACTCAACTATAACTGAATTAGAAAAGAATGGAGGCCAAGAAAATAATAAATAAGGCAAAGATAACTTGAACAAATTTCAAGGTGAAAGAAAGTTAATTGGCCTAGTAATATAACCCTGCAGAATAGAAAAAAATCCGCAATCTTGATCTCCAATAACTCTCCCTCTCTGTTGTTAAATTTTCTGATAGTGGTGTCAGTGACAGCAGACACTATTGTAGTTGAATGTGATGGACGTTAAACAACAGGACTAGCATATCCATATAATAATTATAAGTTAATTGCCTTTACCTTTGTAACATTTGAATGGTCAAGATTTTTCCAAACAGCTACCTCTTGTCGAAATGATGACCGGAGAGCAGCAGCTTCAGCAGATGTGGCCACCCCATCCTCCCCCCAATTCAATATCTTCACTGCAATATCAAGAACGAAATGGTGGTCAGGACATCAGTAAATGATTACTATACATTATAAACTAATGATTTGAAATTTTATGAGGCTACCATACTGAAATTTAATGGAATTCACTTCCTATGTCATTGGTGTAACATAATTCATTTGAGATAATTGGTATTTGCTACCCTGATCATAGAAGCACTACAGCAGAATACCAAAATCATTTTATTAAGTCGCCGATCATAGAGAGGGGTAATGTTTAAATCAAATTTGTAAAGAGTTAGCTTTGTAGGGCAAATATAAGCATTTAACCATATTCAATAAAGCTGAATGATTTGATAAGCTGAAATCAGACACAAGAAGGGAAACAGAAGGCGGCATTGTAACACTGGTATTGTATCAAAACTTTGATAGAAGGTGAATAGTAGACAATGATTGCAAAAAACAAAGGAGAAGAATGTCAAGAAATTGCATCAAAATGTAAAAGATGAGATAAAAGATCTATGAAGATCGTAGAGACTTTATAAAATAATTACAGAGCTTTTAAGACAGAAAGATTATTGTTGATTCTCCAAATGCTCCCAATGTAATAAACACTCATCAGAATTAGTTTCACCAGAACTTAAAGCAATTCCATCGGCATAGAAACAGGGGATCCAATTGAGGTTATTCTTCAACTGATGTATTGGAAATAAATGCAGGTCCAGGAGTAAAGGAAAACAGAAATTCTGAACCTAAATTGAGAGGCAATGGCTAGAGAATAAGATTTGTGCTGGTTTCAGGGGGGAAATTCAAGCAAAGATGTAAAGTAAATATTTCAAACTATAAAAGCCTGATCAATAGGAAACATATACATTTGCCTCCCCACATACAAGTTTATAATGCAGTTGCATTCAGTTAAGTCGATGACTAATAGTATCCATTTCTTACATGCAACTAAACAAATAAAATAAATGCACAACACAATATGTGTTTGCAAGTGTGTCATTACACTAGCACTTGATTAGTAGTCTTAGGCTTCATTTGGTACTGTTTGCTTTCTACTTAACTTTGAAAACAAAACTGAAAATGTGTTTGATAAACACCAATATTTAGTGAAAATTACTCACTTTTTAACTGATATTTAACATCTTCTGATTCCATTCACAACAGTCCACACAGCTATGCCATTAAAGTCACAACACCTCAATCCCAAACAAACCTTAATTACGAGATAAAGAATCATTATTTTTTAAAATTTTAACACTTTAATTCGAGAAAGAAAAAAAAAAACTGTCCAATAATTAACCAAATTCAACACAATCACATATCATTAAAACTCATTTATAAAGATTAAAATTCAAGACTTGAGTAATGCAAAGTTACCTGCAACATCTTGGCCATCGTATACACCACGGTACACAGTTCCATAAGTCCCTTGAGCTATTTCATCCCTAATATCTAGTTTAGCCAAATCAATCTCCCACTCTTCCTTTTTTCGAGGAAGCGCTTCTCTGTCCCTCGACCAAACCCTGCTCAAGTGCTTCTCCAGCTGAATATCCCAGCTCCTGAAATCAATCTTATCTGCTCTAAAATACACGTCTCGCTTGCTCGGACTCTTCACATCTGCCACCTTCGCAAGCAACACCTTATCTCCTTCATTATTGGTACCAGATTTCTCAGTTTTTGTAGTACCTTCAACTCCCTCACCATTTCTTGACTCCATTTATTTATTAGTTTGATTCAAGTATCAAGATTGGCAAAACAAGCAAGCAAAAACTATTTCGCTATGTTTTTTTCTTCTCAACCAGAAGAAAAACAAGTTAAAAACTTCTGTTTAAACTAAAAGTTTTCTTTCTTTCCCAATTCACACTCGTTTACTTCAAAATCAATTTCTTTTATATTTTGAAGCAGTGAAAATTGAAACCAGCCCTCCAGAAACGTGGTACTCGAACAAATTATGAACGTATCAAAACCTGAAAAAACGCTAGGCACGGATACCAAATACCCAGAATCAGAACTGGAATAAAACTTTCAACGAACGAAAAACAATCCTTAATTTATTTAATTAAAGAAACCCAGAAACAGTTGAAGGAAACCCAGCAGAAGAGACAGGCGAGAGGTATAAACCGTTGGCTAGAATCACATATTCGAGAACAAAAAGTAGGGTTTTGTGGACGAGAATTAAGACGGAAAGCGAAGATCCACTTGATACAAAATAGTGAGAATTTATAAAAATAATAATAAAAGAAAGGAGAAAAACATAAATAATTGAAATACGAGGATATTGAAAAGGCGGGTATTGTGGCCTAAAATAGTTGCCTGACTGTTTGAAACGAAACGTTAAATTAAATAAATCGGATTTACCAATCCTACCTGTCCCTTTTAACGAATTTACCGGTATTTTTAACATTTTATTCCCCCAATGTGACCAAAATGCCCCATTCTTCTCTCTTAATTTCGCGTAGATACAAAAATGCACATTATTCGTCAATTAAACAATAAATTTTTGAAATTTTAAAACATTTATAAACAATGACGATATTATAAGGGGCAGATATTTTTTCCAATATTTCAATTTCCAAAAAATGGTCAGTTTAGGGATTCATAATCATCGAAGCAATGAGGAGGTTGATGACTACTAACTGTCCAATATATATAAATCTATACAAAAGGGTTGTTTTGGGTTGGACTATTTATTATAAATATTAATATTTACTGTACAACGTCTTTTAGGAGCCAGAAAAGGCAAAAGATTTCGTTGTTGGAATCCATGAATATCTGGAGATATCGTTAGTGTTTCTAAACTATTAAATATAGTTAGTTTAGTTACTCAGTTGCCCACGCCTAGGAGGTATTCCGTGCACAAATCGTACATTTTAAATTGTACAGTGTAGTGTCAAAATAAATTCTCTCAATTTGACGGAACCACACCCAGTCACCCACAGCCGCAGATGCTCTTTCATAGGGAATATTAGTAATTAATATTATTGCTAACTCGTTAAACAATTTGAAACGACCCTATATTTTAAGAAAATAAAATGAAGGTCTGTAATCCAATGACTTTTTATTCCATTGACTTAAAAAGGGGCTTCGCCTTGCCTTCTGTGGAAGGGTTTAGTCATACGTATACCTCAGGATTTGAATAATATATTAAAGTTTGACATTTAAGGGAACATTACATGTATATATATATATATATATATATATATATATATTGACCGTACTAGCTTAACGTGACATCATAACTTAACAATCTTATCTTAATTTCTAGAA
>JAVXUL010000001.1:20512932-20525371 GCA_035590515.1 Trichilia minutiflora
CATGAGTTGTGAACTCATCACCATTTCACTGTTGATGGAGATTAAAGCCCAAGAGTTGGGGTGGGATGAGCCAACATGACTGACCCGTTCTTCCATGGCAGGTGGTGTTTCCTTTTCTCTCAGGGAAATAGGTTCCCTGGCCATTTGTCTCCTAACCTTTAGGAGTTGTCTCTCCAACGCTTCTGCCCTGTTGGCCAAAAATTCATCCACACGTCTACTTCCTGATCAGGGCTCCTTCTCGATCAGGGAAATGTTTCCTCCTCTACGAGTGATACTTTTGCTGAAGCTGGAATCTTCATCTCCTTGTCTTCTTTCTGCCATTTCAAAAATTTTTCTAAGGAAAAACTTCAAAAAATATTTTCTCAAAAAACTTTAGAAAATATTTCTTCCTCCTTCCTTCTTTCACACACGGTGCTTCAATAGCTTTTTGTTTATTCCCATATATGGCGTCAGTTATTGATGCAAGAATTGTCCGTGGACCCTTCTCGTGGCCAACCTGAAATGACCCAGTTGGTAAGGTGTGAGGGCAAGGTGGTTGTTTGTTGGATGACGATTTTTACACCAAAAAATGACTGCAAGCTTGGCTATTTTTGACAAAGCTTCACCTCATAAACCTGCAAAGAAAATAAATACCTCAGAGTGACGTCAGGAGGGGTTCCTGACGGGAAAACTCTGATGCCTAAGTCAGAAAAGTGATGGAAGAAAAGGAATGTGTTTCTGACAAAGACAGCAAGAAGAAAATGGAAAATGGCCCGCAAAAGAAGAAAGTGTGCAGAAAATACCCAACGGAGATAATGAAGGGAAATCAATCGTAATGAGACTGTTGAATCTCTCTCAATCTATAAGTGTGGCTCAAGTATTTCTTCTAGGATCTAAAATTCAGCTCTCGAGTAATAAAAAATCCAACCTTTTTGTCGTTGAAGAAGTTTGGTTTATATAGTGCTCCTCTTCTAAATAGTGATGTGACTTGACATCGAAGAATAAGAAAGATGCGATATCTAACATGGGACAGTCTGCAGTCGATTTTCTTTAGTGATACTGTTACATCTATAGATTTTATAGGCCTGTCACTCTCCCATCACCTGAAAATAATCAGAGGATGGGAAGGGTGCTTTTAATGGGCCAGTTGTCATCAATCATTCTCATTTTTGAGTGGAAAGGGCACATGTCCGTTGATACTCTGATTAGGGATTGCCTGAGAGCCAGCAACAAAGAAACTCCTGGCCTGGGGTAATTTTCCTTTGGAAGCTATTCTGATTCCTGAGTCGGTGGATGAATGCAAACTCCAACTTTCAGATGCCTAAGACGATGATGATTCTCCTGGAAAGCAGGTTACTTGGGGCGAAGTTTGCCTGAGATTATGGAATTCCTGAATCGGGGGATACCTGGGATAAAATTTGTCTGATACAGTAGATTCTCTAAGAAGGGGGATGCCTGGGGCAAAATATACCTGAGACGGGAACTGTATCGGATTACCCCTAGCCTCTTGTCATGTGTATTACTGATGGATGTCCAAATCCTTCCCTGGGATGGTGGAATCTTTGAATTGATGGATAACTGAGAAGGTGAAATCACTGAGCTGGTTTGCTTGGGGCGGAGTACACCTGGGAAGGAAGTATCCTAGGATTACACCTGGCCTCTTGCCATGTGTCTTATTGATTATGTGTCCACATGTTATCTCTGTATTTTTCCCCAAACAAAACGTATGGAGAAATTTTGATACAGGTTCATCTTATTAAGGGTATAATTGATCTGGTTAAGAGAACGATACATGTGTCCTGGTTTCAGCCAAGAGTTTTGGGCATCCCACAGCTCAAATCCTTGCGTCATCATTGTCTTGACAATTAAAAAGATCAGCTCATGGACTTGTTGAGTTGAGACATATTGAAAAATAAAATTGATTTTCTACTCAATTATCGAACGATGTATTGAGATTTAACTTCCTTAGATGCAATCAAAATTAATGGTCTACTACTACGATTCTATGTAGGTAAACTGGATTTGTTTTTTCTTATGCATTAATCGATGAAAGTTATTCTTGTATTTGAATCAATCACTTCAATGAGATTCATAGTCTTATTGTTAAAAGGAACATAGAGAAATAAGATTATTTTTATTTCCTTCTTGAGGTTTAGAAATATTTATGTAGATGGTGAGAATTAATGTATAATTGAAATTTCAAAGGGAAGCCATTACATGTTGTATGTGGTTAATTTTATGGGTACAAAAATTATTTCTAATTAAGTGTTGAAAATAAATTTTTTACTCAGTGTATATGTACTTGAACTAATTTAAAAGAAGATTGACTAACACTCACACACCTTAGTTGGTAATTTCATGTCATTTTATCATTATAGATAACCTATAAATGCCCTTAGTCAGATTTTACATTTGCAATGAATAATATTAAAGATGTTGGTGCAAGAATTATTCGTTGACCCTCCTCGCGGTCAACGTGGAATGACCCAGTTGGTGAGGTGTAAGGGTACGATGACTGTTTATCGGATGACAATTTCTACACCGAAAAATGACTGTAAGTATGACTGTTTCTAGCAAAGTTTCACCTCCTAAGCCTGCAAAGAAAATAAACACCTTGGAGTGACGTTAGGAGAGGTTCCTAGTGGAAAAATTCTGATACCTAAGTCAGAAAAGTGGTGGAAGAAAAGAAATGTGTTTTCGATGAAGACAATAAGAAGAAAATGAAAAATGACCCGCAAAGGAAGAAAGTATGTAGAAAATACTCAACAGAGATAATAAAGGAAAATCGATGGTAATGAGGCTACCAGATCTCTCTCAATCTATAAGTGTGGCTCAAGTGTTTCTCTATCACTCAAAATCCAACTCTCGAATCATCAAAAATCCAACTGCTTTTGTCGTTAAAAAAGTTTGGTTTATATAGTGCCCCTCTTCTAAATAGTGATATGGCTTGATATCGAAGAATGGGAAAGATATGATATCTGACATGGGGCAGTGTGCAGTTGATTTTCTTTAATGATGTTGTCACATTTGTAGACTTTGTAGGCCTTTCATCGTCCTATCACCTAAAAATGATCGGGGGATGGGATGGATGCTTTTAATAGGCCAGTTGTCATCAATCATTCTTATTTATGAGTGGGAGGGGCAAATGTTCATTAATACTCTGGTCAGGGGCTTCTTGTGAACCAGTTGTGGAAGGAATACTGGCCTGAGATGAGTCTCCTGGGAAGCTATCGGATTACTGGGGCAATGATTTATATCAACTTCTGTTGTTGGATGCCGGAGATGTACTATTGATGACCGCAAAATTCCTGAGAATGAGCTATTTCCCTTGGTATCTGAAGCGGTGATAATCCTGAGGGGTCAGTAGTTTCCTTGAGACGCAACTTACCTGAGACAAAAATTGGCTGAGATCGTGAGATCCCTGAACTTGGGATACCCGAGACAGAATTTGCTTAAGATAGTGGATTTCCCGAGAAAAGGAACACCTGAGATAAACTGTGACGGAAATTATGTAAAATTACTCTTGATTATCTGTCATATGTCTTATTGACAGATGTTCAATTCTTATATAAAATAACAGAATCCCTGAATCGACGGATAATTGAGAAGATAAAATCACTGAACCAAGATACTTGAAATAAAATATACCTAAAAAAAAAAATAATATTATACCTGATCTTCCATGACATATCTTATCGAATGAATACTCGTTTATTACCTCCTTATTTTCTCCCGCTCAATAATAATTAACTTGACGACGAAGATGATTTGTTCGTGCTGGCAGCTGTATCACAATTAACAATAATATAATTAATAATAAAGTGTGATTAGATTAGATAGACCCCATTGACATCCCTTTCTCGTTTCTTTTCTGCCTGCCCACCATGCCCGCAATTTCTCTGCAAGCAAAGTGATTGGTTGTGCGAATGCAACTAGCATTAGAATTTAGAAAAAATTTCGAATCAATTTTCTTTTTTCTTGTTTTTTTCAAAGACAGGGCTGGGTGTTTCCTTTGTAGTCTACATCAAGCACCTTAGAAGCATGAAACAGACTTAGACATCTTTAATTCATTAGGAATGACTTGTTCAAATCGGACCGTGACATATTGGGTTCAATTTCATCCGGAAGCTCGTCAGAATTGATTCGAATCCATGGGTTGACTACAACAAACAAATAGAATAAGCCAATTTTGAATTAATAAACGAGGGATCATGCCAAATGGTATTGGGAGAAAGACTTCAATGTGTACTTATGAGAGGTAGACCAACTGGTAGGAATGTGGACGTCTCGCTCGAAAGAACAAAGTCTAACCTTTCAAACCGTTTTTGAATTGAAAAATGTGGTAGGTAACTTCTCATTTTCCACGGCGATGACCAATAGTTAACCGGGTTGGGCAATACATACATTGCTTTGAAAAATAACAAGGGAAACGTTGAAAGAAAGTGGAAATTATTATTAGCAGACACAATACAGTTTACAAGAGTTGTCCATATTACATCTTGATGACAGTAAAATTGCCTTCTATGATGTTATTCTGCCAAAGTATATTCAGCCACTTATCTGAACTGTTTTACTTTTACCACACAGTGTAGTTTCAGTGTGTAAACTCTATTATTGATAAGCACATGTTGTAGAAGGAACTCCATGGTAGATAATACTTGCCCTGGTCAAGTACATGATCCACTTCAACCTGTGTTCACTAAAGTTAAATATGTAAAATCAAAGCGATTAAAGATTGTTGTTATGAAAAATAAAAAATAAGAAGCGCCACCTACTTCCTGAAATTGGAATTGACAATATCTTACAGACTGGATCAACTTCATACATAGGAAGTATAAGCGTAACATCAACCCATATTTAATGATGATTAATCAACATTCATTACATAGTTACACTGTTTGAGTGCAATCCTGTCAATGTCTTGAAATTAAGAACAAATTCATTCCCCAATAATACAAGTTAATACTTGTTTTGGGGGTAATTTGAGTGTATTCATTCACCACGTTTATTCTCTTAAAAGTATAACTCTTTTGATGTAAACTCAAATTCAGTATGGGGTGACAAAAGAACAAATTACTTAATTAGTATATGAGGTCATTCTGTGCATACCAACAATGAAACTGTGTTCTGCTTGCACAGCTAAAATTGATGTGGCCACAGTTGACACCATAGCTAAATCTTTAGCTGTGTTTTGAGTGAGTTAAAATGACTAACCTTGAACCCTGAAGAGAACACTGCCATCTGAAACTTGTTGACCAGCTGTTACTTTAAGCCCATGGACAATCCCAGTAGAAGGTGCCTTTACTACATGCTATTAGAAATATAAAAGAAGGGTTGTATCAGAATGTTTGGGTCTAGAGGAAAAAAGGGGAAAATTTGTTAGGAAAAGATACAAACCTCCATCTTCATTGCTTCTAAGACTAAAATAGGTTGTCCTTCCTCCACCTTTGTCCCATCCTTGGCAAGAACCTTGACCACTAAACCAGCCATGGGAGCTACCACAGTCCCTGGAGGACCAGTTGCAGTCTCATAATTGGTCTTATGTTGGGTTTCAACTTCATCGGATAACTCAAGCCCCAACTTTTGTCTAAACTGATGGTGATGCAGCCCATGCCATGCATGAATGTGCTTAGTTCGATCCTGCCACCTCATATTAGAGAATCGTAATTCAATACCACAGAGAGACAGGCCTAAAATGCAAAAGATCTGTGAGAGCTAGAGATTATTGAGCTTCTCCGTGCTCAAATCTTATCAATGCCGTACCAATACTTCCACTATGATGGGGGGATGTGGCAGATATGTGAGGGCATACTACGTATAGCTCAGATTAAAATTAAAAAATTGTTAATACTTAGATAATCTTTAAACAAATTTAATTGAATATGCCAGCACTATATGGACATCAGTCAAAAAACTAAATGTGCTCAAAGAATGCTAAAAATCCATCAACATACACTAGCAAGTACACTTGAAAACAAAAGCATTTACCTTTGTATATACAGCTAAACTAACATCCATGCTCACACCATCAAATTCAACTCTAAAATCACGCTCTCCTAGGCATGTTGCCTTAACCTCTGAACCATGCGAACCATCCTTTCCCATCTGTATATGCATAAACAAAATTACACAAATTACAAAAAAGAAGCAATTGTACCTTGTGTTAACAAAGAGAAAAAGATAGTCAAATGAACTCTGAAAAAATGATAGCTTGAATAGTTAGCCAACAACATCATAAATGCACTCAGAGGAGGTAAACACCTCTATCAGATAATTCCCATCTGGCTGATAGGTGACAGTAAGTGTAAAAAGCTTTGAGCCACTGCTATCATATTCATTCTCCCACTCCAATTCCATAGTGCGCCTTGCATGGTGATGGACTCTGAAAGGAGGATGAGAATACCACGAGCTGAGTAAGCCGTGGCACCCTGGACACATTGCCAAATGTAGATATACTAAGATGACTTTAACATTTAACATAGAACCCAAGCCAAGATCAGGAAGTTCAAACTCACCATGAGGACTTCCCTTCAAAGTAGAATGTTCCCTTTTACAAATACATGCAGCTACAAGGAGTGCACCAAGTTTTGCGGCACTGATCGCTTCCTTTGCTGATACAGATTGACTAGGATCAACAAACAGATCAGCTTTATGTTGCTCAATAAAATGTGTTTCCACATTTCCAAATCCAAATGCCCTATGGTTGGCAAGTTTTTGGAGAAAATTAATATTAGTTGGTACACCTGCAACCTGATAACAAATAATAGTATCAATTATCCAATCAAAACTAACCTGGAAAAGACAAAATATGATCTAAAAGATGAATTGTGTCTCATGAACAAAATAGCTGCATATATACACACATCAAAAAATGCAAACGGGAGAAAAAAAAATTTTGCTAGCATTGAACCATGAATTTTAAACATGCAGGACCATCTACCAATCTGAACCATCAACTAAATCCAAGATAATCAACTATAATATTTCCTTCTAGAAAGAGATGTACTATGAAGACTTCCAGAACTTGAACAATGGTAGTCAAGATATCTGAAAAAATATCCATCAAATGTAGTACCACAAAAACTCAAACAAGCTTGAGCTGAGTTCTTACATAGGCAATTTCACAGCAAAACAATTTGAAGCCTTTCATGTTTTAGTCAAAGACATATTTCTACAAATGAAATACCTGGAAGTTTGACAAGCAATTCTTCAGTTTGATTAGTGCTGCATCACGGTGTTCACCCCATACTACAAGCTTTGCAATCATAGGATCATAGTGCATGCTGACAGTGTCTCCTTGTTCAACTCCAGTCTCAACCCGAACTAGTAAATGGTATAGACTCAGTATCAGAAAAACGATACAAGTATATCAAAGTGGAAAGAAAACAATAGCTCCAGCATTTGAAGGCAGTGTTTTTGCTTAATTCAACAAAAAGGGAGACGTGGGAAATTGGGGATTAGAGTTACATCATCTCACATACTATTTTCAGCAGCAAAAAAGGGTGAAAGATTGGAACTAAGTTGTAAAATGGTTAGGTCTGTGACACAAGAAATACTAAGGCCTAATCTACCAAACAAGTGAACCTGCAAAAAGCAACTTCTTTGACACTGTTTTCCAAACTGTGGATGAGGTGTTTTTTACTTTATATCAGTAACTTGGTGCTGCATTAGGTAAACCTGTTGTAGAGATTGGAACAGGACGATAATGATAAAGAACTCCAGTTGCAGGAAGAAATCCTTTAGGAACATTTTCAGCATATATTCGGGCTTCAAAAGCATGACCTGTCAAAAAATAAATTATCAAAAGCCTGTCCAGAGAGTGGTTCATTCTACAAGGGGCAAAATAAGAAATCCTGATAAACACATCCTAAAACTAGAGTCTCAAAATCTTATGATTGGTTGGCAAGGATATGTCTTAGTTGGAAAATAGGATAGAAAGATGTGAAGCATCATTATTTCAAAATTCCCTGCAAATTTGGAAGTTAAAACAGGTATGCTGGTAATAACAAGTCATCTTGCATGGATAGGTCTTTAGCAGGAGTAGAAAGTTAACCTGATAAAGTAACCTGTGATTGACTCAGAGGAAGAGGTTCTCCATTTGCAACGCGGATTTGCCACTCAACAAGATCTTGATGGACAATCATCTCAGTTACAGGATGTTCAACCTACAAAAGAATACCCAGGCTCCGAATAAGTAATTTGTCAAGCTTGTGGATAAAAGATAACAAGTAAAAACGAGCAAAAAACTTACCTGAAGACGGGTGTTCATTTCCATAAAATAAAATTCACCTGATACCGTGTCGACTATGAACTCTACAGTTCCAGCGTTGTGATACCTAACTGCCTTTATATATGAAACAAGGTAAAGACATCAATAATTACGCCCTCAAAAAGACAAGGTATGAATCATCCAAGGAAAGGAAATATGCATCGCAATAATAATTCTTTCACTCTCGTAACAGTGATCCATAATAACAGTAAATATGTATGGCAATCATCATCATTTGGTTGTATAGTTAACAAAATGAGTATGAACATCGTATTAGTAAACAGAATTAATTGGAAAATGATGCTACCTTCGCTGCAGATACAGCAGCCTGGCCCAAGAGGGAACGAAAGTCATTGGTAACATTTGGCTACACCAGTAGAGTTTTAATTACAATTTTGAGGATATAAAAGGGAAAAACTAAGCATAAAACATAGAAAGTGATGATTACAGCTGGAGCTTCTTCAATTATCTTCTGATGCCTTCTCTGCAAACTGCAATCCCTCTCATACAAATGCAGCACATTGCCATACTTGTCCCCAAATATCTACAACATTGAGCAGAAATTCCAAGGAATCAGTCTAATGGGCAATGACATTCGCCACAAGATTGCAGCTTATTCTTCTTAAAATATTTGAAACACAAAGTTATCCAAATTAGGGAGATAAAAGAGCATGGGGCTTAATTTAGAAAAATTAGAATCATATATCAGCTACTTTTAACTTAATCAGAACAGAAACATAAGAGAATGTAAACCAACCAACCAACAAGTACCTGTACTTCTATGTGCCTTGGTTGAGTAATATATTTCTCTAACAGAATTGTGTTTATGCCAAAGGAAGCAGCAGCCTCACGTTGTGCTCCCAAGAAAGAGTCAACAAAGTCACTCGAACTTTGCACAATTCTCATTCCCTAAAATCTGCAACAAGTGAGAATCTCATCTGACAGGAATTCAATATCCTACATCATAAAAATAGATCCATTTTGTCCTCTGAAGAATTTTAATAGTGTTTCTTTTGATACTTTCAATAATTCCAGCTTTTAATCTGTCAGACGGACAACCATAATCGTGGATAGCAATAGCATTTCAGTCATAAATTGCATCATTAAGATTACCTAAAAACAGAATAGTTATAAAACTAGCATCATCCTTTGATACCAAATTTACATCAGACCATCGGCCGCATCACATAACGATTGAAAGAGCAACGATTATACTCACCTTTCCTCCACCTCCATGAGTTGGCTTTATTAAGATAGGATATCCAATTTTATCTGCTTCGGATTTCATAAAATTGATATCTTGTTGATTTCCGTGATACCCAGGCACAAGTGGCACCCCTGCTGCGCCCATTATTCTCTTTGATGCACTGGCAGATGAATATAACATCAATCAATTAAACAATCACAAAAACACCAAAGAATTTGCAGAAAAAGGAAAAAAAATTCGTTTGCACCTCTTATCACCCATGTCACGGATAGCAGACACTGGAGGCCCAATAAATGTCAGATCCTTATCTTCACAAAGTTGAGCAAAATCGGCACTTTCAGACAAGAAACCGTAACCAGGGTGGATAGCCTATTTATCAGAACAAGATATGGGTTCTGAAATGCATATACCAGAAATAAAATGAAAATCATTCAAGCACATTCTGAGCAGCAAAGTACTAACACCATAACAATTGATGCCATCCATTTCGCATGCTTTTAGAATCAACTAGAGGAATTACAATTACTAAAAGACAAGAAAAACAAAATCAAAACACGGTAGGTATGCATTTGGGGGTGCTCTCATAGATAGTGTTTTTGATTTAAGTGCTTTTTGGGGAAAGCACTAATCAGATATTCCTCGAAGAAGTACTGCAATTACTTTTTTTTCTAACAAAGGCTTCCTAGTTCCTGGATAGGAACTAACTAATTTCTTCTCCTATGAGCACTTCAATTGCTTTCATAATCCCCCAAAATTCTACCGTCTATGTCAGCAAAATACTATAATAATCAAATGAAGTTAGACTAATCTCATTTAATTAAATTCATCATCAAAAGATAAACAGAGAGAGTTAGAGCTGAGTACCTGAGCACCAGTTAGAATTGCTGCCTCAACAATGGACGAGCCAGTGAGATAACTCAACCGAGCCGGAGGTGGACCAATATGAATAGCTTCGTCAGCAGACTTCACGTGAAGCGAGTCTCTGTCTGCGTCGCTGTAAACTGCTACGGTTCTAATCCCTAATCGCTTAGCGGTTTTCATAATTCTACAAGCGATTTCGCCTCTGTTTGCTATTAAAATCTTTTCTATCCATTGTTTTTGATCGTTGGATTTTCCATGAGATTTCGATACGCTGAACAGTCGTAATTGGGGAAGAAACAGTCTGTCGTTGGATTTTCGACGGAAAATCGATGCCATTAACGACATGGTGTTCCGGTTGAGCTCCCTGGGCGAAGAGGGGACAGTATGGAAAATGCTGGTAAGTATGCGATAATAGGGTGTTTTTGGTCAATTTACATGAACGTATTGAGTTTGACCATATTGATTTGTATCTGATGTGATGCTGACCTTGCAAACTCTTACTTCGATTTTATTGGACAATAATAATCCTTGTACTTGGGCCCCGGTCTGTTTACTGTTGGGCTTTATATTTTAGTAAACTAACTGCAAGGCACCTCCTCTAGGCAGTACATGGGATGAATGAATGACCTCTGTAACAATTGTTAGATGGCATTTGGTTTCCAAACAAGCCCAGATTTTATTCAATGTACGTTAAATCTTTTGTGCTTGTGAAGCTTGGAGAAGTTATAATTACACTCACTTCCTTTATAATTGTGATACTTTCATTATATTTTGAAAGTATAATAAATATTTATTTAAAGAGTATACGTATATTTTTTTTATCTACATTCGAAATCAAATGATTTTATCTACCATTGCATTGGCTTTTCTAGCAACATTCTGATCTTTTACTGAACTACTTTTGAAATTTGTTAAAAATCTGTTTTTGACAACAAATTTTTTATTAAAAATATAGAACAGTTGAATTGATCCAACTTTTGGAGACATTTAAGGCATCATCATGACCCATCCAAACCACATACAGTTGGGCCTAGATGAGACGACTTTATGTTCGACTTCACACATTTACGTAGATTTTAGGTAATCCATCACAAGTGTATACGACTGTGCTTTCATATTTTCATAATCAATCAATTGAAACTAGTAGAAGAAAGAGTAAAGGGCTTTACCCAACAGCCCATTAAGAGTCAGCAACTAACCAACAAAAAAAAAGCAAAAATAAAAATAAAGAAGCCACGATTCTCACATGGAGATGGCAGTTGAAAGTAGGCCAGTGTGCCTGGTCCACTTTAGTTATTATGCTTTAAACTTGTTAAACCTTTACCTAACAACATAATAGCAATTACAAGCCATGAGCCTTTAAAGAATCCTCAATGCGGTAAGATCACGTGCATTTTCTTGTTGCGACATTATTTTTAATCGAATTGAACAATATTTGACTTTTGGGTATTTCAGTATTTCACCCTGCAGCTGTATGATGATGACCCATGAGTGTGTGTGTCAATTCACTGTTTTCTATATAATCCGCATACGGGAACAAATCCTGATTGATTGTGTGAGTGGTCCTGGTTGGTTGGGTTGGTGGGTTGAAGTTTTGATGCCTACATTGGTCTTACTAAGCCTCCGAGAAGCCTCCAAGAACAAAGTTGCACTTGGCTAACTTTTGTCCGTCCGCTTATCTGTCTTTCTTTGACAGTGGGTATTTGTATCCATAGGAAGAAAGTATCAAACGTTTTGATTGTTTCAAGTTCAATTACCATTTAGTTGTAACAAACAAGAGATAAAAGTTTGAGAGAATAGATTTTTAATATATATAAATAATTATTGTTTTTCTGATTTAGATATATGTAAAATTTTAAAATATGAATTCATATAAAATTAATATAAACTTTTTCAAAAAAAAACATTAATTTCTTACAAATTCGTTTTATGAATGTCGGTACATAAGAATTTCTAATAAATATATTAATGAATATTAAAATACTTCAACATGCTTCAAATATCATTTGTGATGCAAATGGTGCACTATGTCAATCTGTCGTTAACTGTTTTTATCGTTAATATTTGGCAAAATTATTTTTATTGATGGAAATTTTGAATATATTGACATGTCATTTTGTTTA
>JAVXUL010000001.1:20525471-20543066 GCA_035590515.1 Trichilia minutiflora
TATTCATCCTCAACATGTACCTTCTACAGCACAACGAGCAGACATTCTAACCAAGTCTCTTGCAGCTCCTCTTTTTTTTCAGCTTCTATCCAAGTTGGGCATGGTAGATTTTCACCAAGCTCCAACTTGAGGGGGGATGATAAAGAATGGAAAAGCTACTGCTATTGGAATGTCACCAAAATGTTAGATGGTTAATTAATGTTTTGATATTTCTTTAATTAAGAACAATTATATAATTATTTTAATATTAGTTAAATAGTTAATTAAAGTTAAATGACGTGGCAGTCAATTTGTTAATTGTTAGAAGAAAGACTTTGAGTATATAATGCACAGGAATTACTGCGTGTAAAGGGTGTGATAACAAAAATAAGACTTTCTCTTTCTGTTTTCGTTAGCTTCCTAAGTAAGCTTCATATTTTGCTCACCAATGGGTTGACTAGAACAAACAAATGGAATAAACCAGGAATGAAGAAGCCGCTCCGTATATAAACAGGATTCCACAGTAGCGCACGACAATTGGTGAGAGAGGGAATTTGGGAGAGAGTACTTCCGAGAGGTAGACCAACACCAACTGATAGGAAATTAGGAGTGTGGACGATTCGCTCAAAAAAAACTAAGCCTGCTCTTTCAAACTATTCCTGATTTGAAAAATGTGGTAGGCAGCTTTCATTTTCTACGTCGATGACCAGTGGTGGTTAACCAGGTTGAACTGAGAGGAAAAAGCAAACGATAACAAAATATGCAACACATAAATAGCAGATAAAATACAGTTTATAAGAGTTTTTGATATCACATTACATCTTGAAGACGGTGAGATTTCCTTTATGATGTTATTCTGTGAAAGTATATTCAGCCACTTATCTGAATTTTTTTACTTACCACATCTGTAATTTCAGTGTCAACTCTATTGTGATAAGTACATGTTGTAAACGGAACTACATGGTAGATTCTACTTGCCCTGGTCAAATACATAGTATTTATAAGGGTAACATCAATCCATATTTAATGATGTTAATCAACATACGTTACATGGTTACACTGTTTGCGTGTAATCCTATCATTGTCTTGTAGAGTTTGCGGGTGAGAAAAGCATGTCTGGACATTAAAAACAAATTCATTTCCCAATAATACAAGTTAATACTTGTTTTGGGATAATTTGAGTGTATTCATTCACCATGTTTATTCTCTTAAAAATATAATTCTTGTAATCTGCTGATTTATGATCCAACATTTCTGGAGAGGGAGTGCAGGTCAAATAATTTGTGCATGTATATAGGATTGAAGCAAAAGAGAAAGTTGTTAGTTAGTTAAAGTTAGTAAGTGCAATTTAGTTTTTTCCCAGGTATGTTAACTCTTGTTTTGTTTCGTTTTGTGTATCTTGCTAGTTGTAAGTGTGATAGAAAGAGACAGCTTGCTCTGATTCATTGCTGGTTACTGTATTCTCTCGTTTATGAAATAAAGGGAACCATTCTCTGTAATTTTTCTTTTCTTCTCTATAGACATCTACAAGATTTATTTTCTTGCCCTATAGCATGTGAATTTCTATGGGAATTGTTCTGGGAGTGAAGCTTTGATTCTTCTTATCTAGTTTGGGTTACATCATTCTGGTTTTACATATTCTAAACTCAAATTCAGTATGGGGAGGCAAAAGTACAAATTATTTAATTGGTATATGAGGTCATTGTGTACACACTTGCAATGAAACTGTGCTCTGCTTGCACATCTAGAATTGAAGTGGCCACAGGTGATACCATTGCACCAAAGCTAAAGCTGTAGCTCAGTTGGAGCGAGTTAAAATGACTAATCTTGAATCCTGAAGAGAACACTACCGTCTGAAAATTGTTGACCAGCTGTTACTTTAAGTACATGGACAATCCCAGTGGACGCTGCCTTTACTACGTGCCATAGAAAATATAAAAGAAGAGTTGTATCAGCACTTTTGGGTAGGGAGAAAAAGGGGGGGTAATATTTGCATGAAAAAGATATAAACCTCCATCTTCATAGCTTCCAAGACTAAAATAGGTTGTCCTGCCTCCACCTTTGTCCCATCGTTGGCAAGAATCTTGACACTAAACCAGCCATGGGCGCTACTACGGTCCCTGGAGGGCCAGTTGCAGTTTCATAATTGGTCTTATGTTGGGTTTCATCTTCATCAGACAACTCAAGCCCCAACTTTTGTCTAAAATGATGGTGATGCAACCCATGCCATACATGAATGTGCTTAGTTCGATCCTGACACCTCATATTAGAGAATCTTAACTCACTACTACAAGGAGACAGGCCTAAAACAAAAAGGGTCTGCGACAGCTAGAGAATACCGAGCGTCTTTGCCCTCAATCATAGCAATGCCGTATCAGTACTTCCACTGTGACGGGTGTGGGCAAATAAGTTAGGGCATACTACGTATAGGTCAGGTTAAAAGGTAATACACTGTTAGTAAGACAATTTATAAACCAACTTAATTGAAAGTACCAACACTCTATACGGACACCAATCAAGAAACTACGAGTACCCAAGAAAAATCCAGCAGAATACACTATTAAATATGCTTGAAGAGGAAAGCATTTACCTTTGTATATACAGCTAAACTAACATCCACGCTCACACCTTCAGATTCAACTCTAAAATCATGCTCTCCTACGTATATTGCTTGACCTGTGAGCCATGTGAACAATCTTCTCCCATCCGTATATCCATAGACAAAATTACAAGAATTACATAAAGAAGCAACTGTAGCTTGTGGTAACAAACAGAAAAAAGGTGACAAATGAACTCCAAAAAATGATAGCTTGAATAATTGGCCGGTGATATCATCACTCCACTCAAAGAAGGTAAACACCTCGATCAGATAGTTCCCATCTGATTGATACGTGAGTGCAAGTGTAAAAAGTTTTGAGCCACTGCTATCATTTTCATTCTCCCACTCAAATTCCATAATGCGCCTCACATTATGATGGACTCTGAAAGGTGGATGAGAATACCATGTGGAGAGTAAGCTGTGGCTACCTGGACACATTGCCAAAATTAGATGCTAAGAAGACTTTAACAATTTACATAGACCCAAGACAAATCAAGACAATCAACTTACCACGGTGCTACAAGGACAGCACCAAGTCTCGTAGCACTGTTTGCTTCCTTTACTAATACAGATTGACTAGGATCAACAAATAGATCACTTTTGTCGTGTAATAATGATCTCTGTATTTGGACCTATAGTAGGGCCTTGTTTTTAATAAACTAAATGCATCCTGAATATTCCCAAAGGCACCTTCTCCATTCAATAAATGGGGACGTACGTAATGGAGAAGAGGGTGTAATAAGAACACAAATGAAATGAAGTGATTTTAGCACAGCTCTCTTTTTTTTTAATTATATTTAATGAATGTTCTCTGTCAGAATTTTTAGACAGATGCGATTTGTGTGGTACAGACATACCTACAAAGCTTGTGAGGTGAATTTGGCCGCTATCTTAAGGATGGAAGTGTTTGAAGAAGTTATATTGACACTTCATTTATAATTGTGATACCTTCATTATATTTTGAAAGTATATACTTTCATTATATAGGAGAACAGTTGAATTAATCCAACTTTTAAAGACATTTAAGGCATCATAAGAAGAGAGTAGCCCCCATTCCCCATCCAAACCACATATTAGTTGGGGCCTAAATGAGATGACTATATGTTGATTCCTCCATACATATCACATATGTATACAACTGTGCTTTCACGTTTTCATCATCAATGAATTAAAAATAGTAGAAGACAGAGTAGCGAAGAAATGATGAAGGCAAGGGCTTTACCCAACAGCCCATTAAGAGTCTGCAATTAACAAAAAATGAAAAAATAAAAATAAATAAATTATTAAAATAAAAAAAATTAAAAAGAAAAAGGCCACGATTCTCACATGGAAGTGGCAGTTGAAAGTAGGCCAGTGTGCCTGGTCCACTTTAGTTGTAATTTAAACTTGTTAACTCTTTACCTAACAACATAATAGCAATTACAAGCTATGAGCCTTTACAGAATCCTCAATGTGGTAAGATCATGTGCATTTGCTGGCTACGACATTAAAATTGATCCAATTGAGCAAAATTTGACTTTTGCTTATTTCATTATTTCACCCTGCGGCTGTTATGGCCCGTGAGTTTATAATTTTTTTAAAATCCGTCTGTGTGGGAAATGGAACAAATCCTGATTGATTGTGTGAGTGGTCCTCGTTGGTTGGGTTGGTGGGTTAAAGCCTTGATGCCTAAATTTGTCTTACAGAGGCTCCGAGAAACCTCCATTTACAAAATTGCATTCGTTACCTTTTTCCACCCACTTATCTGTCTGTCTTTCTTTGAATTCTTCCTTTAGTCGGTTGTATTTATATCCATAAGGAGTAGTCTGATTAATTATTTTTCATTTCTGTCAAGAGATAGGTTAAATAGATTTGTTTATCAGGAAAGTAAAGGCCAATTGGATGGTATTGCGGTAAGAATTTGAGGTATTGTTTATAGTATTCTGAGTTCAAATTATTATATTTTTTGACTGATATATTAAGATAGAGGTTCTGATTTATTTTTGTATTTGATATCGCTGTGTGTAGTCTCTACACATATATTTAGTAGTTAAGAGTAGGATCATATGATCTATGGTTACGCACTTTATAGGAGTAAGATATCTATCCTCGTGTGTGATTGGATGCCATAATAATAATTAAATACGAGAGATTTTGGATTGAAAAAAAATAATAATAAGAAAGGTTTCGAATTAAGAAAAAAACGGAGAAAGAAGAAAAAGTAAAAGGCAAGAGACTGAAATTTTGGCAAATGCATCCATCTAAACAATAATCATAATCTTCTTTCTAGAGTTTGATTGGTAGGTATATTATATATTTAATAAAATAAATAAAATTTTATAAGAATAACAAAAAAAATTGAGATGTGTAATAATAATATAATTTTATTATATTAGTTTATATATATAAATTTTGTAAAATAATTATATTTTTAATATTATTGTTTATTTGCAACAACAGTCTTATAACTACTGTATTAATTTATTTAGAAAATAATTTAATCATCATCATCATCATCATCATCATAATAATAATAATAATAATAAAAGATGTCTCTTTGGTGGGTTGATCTGTTGAATCGGGACACCTTCATGTTGGAGTTGAGCAGGGCCTGCCAGTGCCCTCATGCACACGCACTGATGCCACCGTTACCGGTGCAATAAAATGTTAAAATATAATTTTTTTTTTTCATTTTTTCATTTTGTTGTTGTTATGTTATATTTTTTAAATATTTGTATTATAATTTTTTATTATTATTAATAGAGATTAATAGTTTAAAAAATAAGAATTATATTATGATTAAAAAATAGAATAAAATAATTAAAAATAATGATCATTTTGTTCCCTTTTTGACCCGTTTGGCTTTGGATTAGACTAAAAGGTTAATTACTTTCGTTAAGTGTTTAAACAATAACACGATGATAAATTTTAGTAGTTAAATTGTTTGTGTAAGTTATAAGACACGGGAGAAAGACAAATGCCTCCTTCTTAAGTAAAATAATATCACATATTTTTTATAAGGTGTGTGATTTAATCTAGGTCATCCATTACACAAAATGGATGGTCTAGATTAAATCACACATCCCATAGGAGAGTGTGTGACTTTATTTTATTTTAGAGGGAGAATTTGGAATTCCCCTACAAGATACAGATCTTGTAGATATGTGTGTGTTGGGTTTATTAATTTTTTTTTATTTACTGTCAGAAAATAATAAAAAAAAATGTCAATTAAATTGTTCTTTAAATAAGTTTTAAAACAAAAGGTCAATTAAAATCTTCCATCACGTGAAAGATCCTTCTGCTTGCTTTTGCAGTTAAAATTTAAATCTGTTTTATAATTAAAAAACAAAAACAAAAATTTGATTTGATTTTTGTTATATTCATGATCATGAAAGCCAACGATATGAATCCATCCAAATTTCCAAGTCATCTGAAAAATTATTCTGACTTGAAATTTTGTTGTTTTTCAGTGAAAACCCACATAATTAGATTTTTGAAAGCATAAACCTCTCAGCATGTTCATACTTGCATCTAAATTTCCATGCATTGTTGGGTCTCTTAATTAGGTTTTAAACTTTTAATCCAATTGGGTAACGAGCAGTCAGCCATGTGCATCATAATTGATTCATTTGGGTGGGTCACCCTTTTCGAATGACCAAGCAAAATGTTATGATGAAACCATCCTCACCGTCCAAATTAATTTCTTATAAATTTCATGAAAGTGGACTTCATTTTAATTTTCCTAAAACGGCACATTAGAAGTAAAATGATTTACTTGTCTAATAATTCAACGCAATCATGTGATCACGGAATAATCTAGCGTCTATCAATTCTATGAAGCATACAGAAAATTCTTACGTGGATACTTTAAAAAAGTTGAAAAACAAAAACATAAATAAAATAATAATATATATATAAATAAAAACCAACCTGGTCCTCATTGTCATTGCACAGCCAGGAATTTCTTAGTCGGGTGACGAATGACGATTGACGACCATTCCTGGGCCACACTGCCCAAGACGACCAACTTTACAAAAGGGTGACACCGTGTCATATCAGACATACAATGAAGATTCCCTATGCCTAAATTACGAAAAACACCCTGGCCTTTTTAAAAAATTATGACTGTAGAGTTATGAAAAATTTTGTTTCGACGCTATTAAAATTATTATTAAGGTTCTAATATAATTTTAAAAAACATTTTTGTTAAGATAATTACACAACGAAAATTGTTCTGAACAACTTAAAAAACGTATTTACATTCATAAATAAATAAATAAATTTGACTATTACAAATTGTTAAAGGATTTATGCAAAAATTTCATTCCATTGCCTTACAAGGTATATATGAAGGAGGGGTTCAGTGTTGCATCTTCAAGAATTGGCATTGCTTCGTGAAAGAATAATTTGTGTTTGTTGAAATTTCTGCATCAACAATTAACTCTACTCTACGCTCGGGAACCAGACCTTTTCTTCTTTATAGCCATTGGCCAACGGTTACAATACAGCTTTTTCGGGATGCAAGATCTGCATTTTCAGAGGATAATTAATTGTGCGCCGATAGATTTGGCCACATCAAAGATTCAAGCACGGATGGCTCAAAATTATCTGATTACGTGGGTTTAAGGTTATGTATTAGATTCGATCGTTGCACAAGATAATTTCTCTTGATAAATCATAAATGTGGCCGATGGTAGATTTTGTTTTAATATTATTTGGTTTATTTTGAATTTTTGCTGTGATAATGAAATTCCCAAATTGTCCCACGTTGATCCTCAATGTGGTGGTTTTAATTGTGTTAAACATCATTAGAAGAATTTGACACCAAAACACACGCAGAAACCAGCTTAATACCAAACAGTCAAACTTCTAAAAACACGAATACCAAATAAAAACATTTTGGAAATACGAAGGGACAAAATAGTCACTTCAGTCCATCCATATTACCATATTAATTTTTTTTAAAAATTTTACACTTTAAAAAAATTCAAAAAAGCCAAAATTCTCTAATTTCGTAAATAATAAAATAAATTAATAAATTGCAGTAATTGATAAAGACGTTTTGGTTTTGGGTCCACTGCCCGAAGTTTTTCTTTTGCCCTTTTTGATGGTGTTCTCAGCACAGTATCAAAGACAGCAGCATAAAAAGAAAGCAAAAACAGAGATGGAGAGAGAAACAGTGAGAAAGAACTAACAGACATGGGGTGAGAGAAAAGCAAAAGCAGCTGAAACTGTTTTTGATTTTCTTTTGGTAAGCTTGTTGATTCCAAATGTTCATAGTGTTCCTGCTTTTGATTAAAAATCCATGGACATGGAAACCAGTATCATGTAACTATGCATTATATGTCCTTGACTGGTTGGTCCTCCTTTCAATTTCTTTCCATTTAAAATTTTGAGTTATTAGTTTGAATTTGTGGTTTCAACTGTACAAGTACAATTGAAGTTGTCTTTTTTTTTTCTTTGGATCCATTTATTGTTGATCAGATAGTTGTTTATATGAAATTGTTGTCTACTGTTAATAAAACAGAAGTGTGAATCCGTAATTCAGTAAAGCATGAGAATTTTTACTTTTGATCGATCAAATTCTAGTCTTTTATTTTTCTTTAAAATTTCCTTTGTTTTGATTCTGCGTTGTCCCTCTGATCAGGTATTTTGTATAGATTTTAAGAGTGGGCGCTGGTTTTATACAGCACATAATAATTTGAGTTGTATATCTTGATCAGGTAATTGACTGATTTCTCTATTCTGTTCTTCAAACCCTGATCTCATTATCGTCAAGTAGTTTTGATCACCTGGTAACTGAATTATCCTGTTTTGTTTGGCAATATTGGTGAGTAGGTTTAAGGAGTGAGAGACACGAAGCTTTATATCATCTCTCAGTACTGAATTGGCTGGTTCATATCGAACATATTAGCTCCGGCTGATCTATTATTTATTACCTGAATTTTGGTGCTGTTTCGAGGACAAACTTTCTATTTGATCAGAGTTAGACTTGGTTGAAACCATGGCATCTGTAGCACAATCGGATTCTAGGCGCATGTATTCTTGGTGGTGGGACAGCCATATTAGCCCAAAAAATTCCAAATGGCTTCAAGAGAATCTTACAGGTATTGCTTTGTTTCTTGCAGGTTTAATTTTATTCCGAGATGGATGCCTGCTTCAGATTCCTATATTGAGAAACTATTGATAACCCCATTGCATTTCCAAGTGAACATTAGATAGCATTTGGTCATTGGGAATAAGTCACTTACAATGACATTAATTTGCTTAATCCCTGAAATATACTCGCGTAAATTCAGTCCAACTTCTTTCTTTCAGTCGGTATCTTAATTTAATTATGAATGTGTCCATTCAGGAAAGAGTCACTGGACATTGTTGCTGGAAAAGCAAAGAGACAAGTTAAGTAAACCCTACAGAGGTGGATACTGTAGAAACAGTTAAAGCTCTTTACAAAATCATAATATAAAAGCTAAAAAATTGAAAACATGTCTGAGTTTTAGAAATGGCAACAAGAATTGATTTACTTCTGGCCTAAAAGCTAAATATCTAATTGTCTTTCACGGCAATGTTTTGTTTGTTTCCATATGCAACATAAATTACCCACGTAATTCTAACAAATAAATGAACTCCCAATTTTCATGATGATAAATAGGTCGTTCCTGAATTGTAATCTTGTATCTTCTTCATGTTTGTTGGTTTAATTGGTTATAAAGAGATGGTGATTAATTTGTATTATGAATTATTACCCCATTTCTTTTTGGTTGGGGGTGGGGGAACGAATGGAAGCTTCTTCATTTGAAAATTGAATTGTCATATACTCGCAAATGTCTGGTTTGGTTGATCTCTTAAAATTCCTGGACCAGCTGTCACCGGTCTGAGAACTGTTCATGTATTGAAATTGAATAATTTGTTCTAATAAGTCACTACATTACATGAGGGAAGAAGATATAACTGCAGACTTAATTATTATAATTGATAAATTGATAGTTATTAAATTTCAAGATCTGTGAATTAATAGGACTCGATAGTTGGTCATTTTGATCATACCAGACTTTCGGAAATTAAATTTATTATGAATTTCTTCTTCTTCTTCTTCTTCTGCCTTCCTTTTTCTTAACTTTTTAATTCATGAAACATATATTCACAGTATGTTCATAATTGCACCTCTCTTTGGTTGTGTTTGGTGACCTTTGCTTTTTCTCTTTGTCAATCTATAATCAATGATCGTGATTTGCTGTTATTTTGATCATACCAGACTTTCGGAAATTAAATTTATTATGAATATCTTCTTCTTCTGCCTTCCTTTTTCGTAACTTTTTAATTCATGAAACATATATTCACAGTATGTTCATAATTTCACCTCTCTTTGGTTGTGTTTGGTGACCTTTGCTTTTTCTATTTGTCAATCTATAATCAATGATCATGATTTGCTGTTAACATTGTTGTTCTGCTGGGACAGACATGGATGCCAAAGTCAAACAAATGATCAAGCTTATTGAAGAAGATGCTGATTCCTTTGCAAGACGGGCTGAGATGTACTACAAGAAACGGCCCGAGCTTATGAAATTGGTTGAAGAGTTTTATAGAGCATACCGCGCATTGGCTGAAAGATATGATCATGCTACAGGGGCTCTCCGCCAGGCTCATAAGACAATGTCAGAAGCATTTCCCAACCAAGTCCCATTTGCTTTGGGTGATGATTCCCCTACTGGTTCTGTAACTGATACTGATCCCCATACACCTGAGATGACTCCAGCATTTTCATTTGTTGACCCTGATGAGTTGCAAAACTGTTCTTTGGGACTATCTTCATCTCATTTACATGCTCTGAAAAAAGATGGAGCATTTACCAATGAATCTGATTCTGTAACAAGCAGGAGGGGTTTGAAACAGCTTAATAATATTTTTGGGTCTGGAGAAGCGGTGAACCATGCAAAGTTTGGGGAAGGGCGAGCTAGAAAAGGCCTCAATTTTTATGATTCTGAGGAGAACAAACAGGCTCAAAACAATGGAAGTCATGATATCAAGGCTTGGGTCCCGTCTGAGTCTGAGCGAGTGGGGAAAGCTGAGATGGAAATCTTGAACTTAAAGAATTGTCTGGCGAAATTAGAAGCTGAAAAGGCAGCTGGCCTACTTCAGTATCAGCAGAGTCTGGAGAGATTATCAAATTTAGAGTCAGAAGTCTCTCGTGCCCGAGAGGATTCCAAGGGACTTAGTGAACAAGCCAGAAAATCTAAAGCTGAAGTAGCAACTTTACAGGAAGCCCTTGCCAGATTAGAGGCTGAAAGGGAAGCTAATCTTATCCAATATCAGCGGTGCTTGGATAAAATTTCTAATATGGAGAAAAATATTTCTCGTGCTGAAGCTGATGCTGGGGAACTTGGTAATCGAGCGAGCAAAGCCGAAAATGAAGCTCAATCCCTAAAACAAGACCTTACTAGGACAGAAGCTGAAAAGGAAGCTGCTGTTGTTAAATACGAAGAATGTTTGAAGATGATATCTGATCTGGAGAACAAATTACTGCATGCCGAGGAAGATGTCAAAAGGATTAATGAGCTGGCTAATAAAGCTGAAAGTGAAGTTGAAAACCTAAAGGAAGCACTTGCCAAACTAACTGAAGAGAAGGAAGCTCTGGCTCTGCAATGTCAGCAGTGCCATGAGACAATTTCTATTTTGGAGCATAAACTTGCACTTGCAGAAGGGGAAGTTCAAAGGCTTAACTCTGAGATAGACAATGAGTTGGTGAAGTTAAAGGGAGCTGAAGAAAAGTGTCTTTTATTGGAGAGATCAAATCAGACTCTACATTCTGAGTTGGAGTCCACAGTACAAAAAATGGGGAGTCAAAGTCACCAATTAACAGAGAAGCAGAAAGAGTTGGGCAGACTCTGGGCTTGCATACAGGAAGAGCGCTTGAGATTCATGGAGGCTGAAACTGCTTTCCAAACTTTGCAGCATCTGCACTCTCAGTCTCAGGAAGAACTGAGATCTCTGGCTGCAGAGCTCCAGAATAGGGTTCAAATACTCAAGGACATGGAGACTCATAATCAGTGTCTACAAGAACAAGTCGAAAAGGTCAAGGAAGAGAACAAAGGACTTAATGAACTCAACCTATCTTCGGCTGTCTCAATTAAAAATTTGCAAGATGAGATTTTGAGTTTGAGAGAAATAATAGGGAAACTTGAAGCAGAAGTTGAGCTTCGAGTGGATCAAAGAAATGCTCTCCAGCAAGAAATTTATTGTCTGAAAGAGGAACTGAAAGAACTCAACAAGAAGCACCAGGCTATGATGGAGCAGGTAGAATCTGTCAGCTTAAATCCTGAGAACTTTGGTTTATCTGTGAAGGAACTGCAGGATGAGAGCTCAAAGCTTAAAGAGGCCTGTGATAAAGATAGATGTGAAAAAGTAGCTCTGTTTAAAAAGTTGGAAATCATGGAGAAACTACTTGAGAAAAATGTCCTTCTTGAGAATTCCCTTTCAGATTTGAATGTTGAGTTAGAAGGGGTTAGAGGAAAAGTGAACACTTTGGAGGAAGCCTGCCAAAATCTGTTGGACGAGAAATCTGCGCTTGTTGCAGAGAAGGACACGTTGATTTCTCAGTTACAGGATGTCTCAGAGAATTTTGAAAAACTCTCACAAAAGAACAACTTTCTGGAGAATTCCCTATTTGATGCTAATGCTGAACTGGAAGGCTTAAGGGTAAAATCAAAGAAATTAGAAGATTCATGTCTGTTGCTTGATAATGAGAAGTACTGTCTGATAACTGAGAGAGAAAGCTTAGTTTCTCAGTTGGACATTGCTCGGAAAGGACTGGAAGGTTTGGAGAAAAGTTATGCAAAATTAGAAGCAAGATACTTGAGTTTGGAGAAAGAGAAAGAATCTGCACTTCAGAAAGTAGAAGAGCTACGGGTTTCCTTTGATGTTGAAAAGCAAAGTCATGCTAATTTTGTGCAGTTGAGTGAAACTCGATTTGCTGGTATGGAACTGCAAATTTGTTTTCTACAAGAACAAGGTCAGTGCAGGAAGAAAGCTTATGAAGATGAACTGGACAAAGCTCTGAATGCTCAGATTGAGATTTTTGTCATGCAGAAATGCTTACAAGATCTGAAAGAAGAGAATTTATCCCTTCTTTTTGAGTGTCAGGAACTCTTACAGACATCTGGTTTGTCAGAGAAACTGATCCGTAAACTGGGGCATGAAAATCTTGAGCAGCTGGAGGAGGTGAAATCCTTGGTTAACCAAATTAAAGCACTGAGAGCGGGGCTGTATCAGTTACTAGAGACTCTTGAAATTGATGCAGACTATGGGTGTGACACTGAGATGGAGCAAGACCAGACACTTCTGAACCATATTAGCGACAAAATTGAAAAGATGCAGATCTCTCTTTTAAATGCCCTGGATGAAAATCAACAGTTAGTCATGGAGAACTCAGTTCTTATTTCACTGCTTGGTCAACTGAAACTGGAGGCAGAAAATCTTGCAACAGAGAGGAACAAAATTGTTGAAGAGTTCAGGAATCGGTCTGAGAAGTTGTTGGTTTTGCAGAGGGAGTTCCAAAACCTTAAGGAGATTAACAGAGATTTGAAATTGCAAGTAGAAGGGCGAGACCACAGAGAGGAAGTTTTGAGGACTGAAATGTACAACCTGCAGAGGATTCTGTTAGACTTGCAAGGGGCAAACCAAAGTTTACAAGAGCAGAACTGCAATGTGCTTGATGAGAAAAAATCCTTGATGAAGAAAGTCTTGGACTTGAAGGAAGACAAACGTATTCTAGAAGAGGAAAACTATACCATGTATGGTGAAACAGTGTATCAAAGTAACATTTCTCAGATTTTCAAGGATATCATCTCTGAGAAATTAGTGCATATAATCGAACTGGGTGAAAATCTGAAGAAATTTTGTTGCATCAACAATGAACTTGAGGAGAAGTTAAGGCTGAAGGATTGGGAATTAGAAGATGTACAAATGGAAAATTCCCAACTCAACCAGTCATTAAAGAAGTCAGAGAATGACCTGATTTCAGTTAGATGTGTTACTGATCAGTTAAATTGTGAAATTGCGAAGGGAAAGGATCTCTTGTCTCAGAAGGAAACTGAGCTTCTGTTGGCAGAACAGATGTTGAGTACATTACAGAATGAGAGAACAGAGTTACATAAAGTAGTGAAGGATCTGAAGTGCAAGTATGATGAGGCTGAGATGATACAAGAAGATCAAGGAAAGCAGATTCTGAAACTATCTGAAGACTATGATTGTCAGATTAAGGAGATCAAGTGTATTCACGAGGCGAATGTAAAGTTCGAGACTGAATTGGGGAAATTGCAGAGGGAACTGGAAGAAACCAAACATAGGGAGGAAAGCTTGAATCGTGAACTGGAAAAGGGAAGAACCGAGATTGAACTATGGGAGACTCAGGCTGTAAAATTCTTTAACGAATTGCAAATCTCCTCGGTCTGTGAAGTATTGCTTGAAGAAAAAGCTCATGAGCTTGCCAGAACATGTCAGAATCTTGAAGGCATAAGTAATTCCAGGGACTTCGAGATTGACCAGTTAAAAAAAAGGGTTAGTACCTTGGAAGGTGAAAACGGAGGACTAAAAGCTCAGCTTGCTGCATCTATCCCGGCTGTCATTTCTTTGAGGGACTGCATAAGATCTCTGGAGAATCATACATTCAGTCAAAAAGCTGACAATGAAGAAGTGAAGGTAGCAATGTCTACTTATCTGATTATTGGTTTCACTATACATTTGAAGTGATGTTATAGCTTTGTCTCTTTTGACTTTGATGGGTCATTAAATCTTAATTTTGACTTTCTAATTATATCTCTGCTTACCAATTCTATTCGTGACCTTAGTTGTTTCCTTTCCATTTTTTTTCCTAGATGAATCTTTTCCCTTCAAACATATAGTCTTTGAGTAAGCACCTGAAGTTCTTTGTGCACATATTTGCTTGACTACTTGGTCTTCTCTGAGGAATCTGCATTTTTCATTCGATAATTTTGGTGAAATTTATGTTGGCTTCTGCAATTGTCCATGTAGCTCTATTAACATACAGAGATTTTGATTGCAGTTGGCTTCCACTCAAATTGAGAATATTGTTTTTACTGTTTTTCACCTTAATCAAGTCCTCATTATCTCATTTGTCAATGAAATATATTATAAATAATAACATCAGAGCTCTGTTAAAAAGTTGAACTGCTGCTTGTTTGGATCTTAAATGATCTACCTTCATATAATCTTGTTTTCTTCGATATCTTTAATTCGTAGATTGTATTCCACTTGTTCTAGGATACCGAATTGGTGAGTCACCTGCATGCTGCAAGCTGTCAGCAAACAGTTGAAGATAAAATTGCCACAATACCAGATGGTTTTACAGACTTGCAGGATTTGCAAATGCGAATCCAAACTATTGAGAAGGCAGTGATTGAAAAGGAGAGGCTTGCTATGCTGGAAACCTTAAATGCCAATACCAAAATAGATGCTGCGGTCAGACAGATTGAGGAGTTAAAATATAGAAGCAACTCACAGCAGGATAGTGGTCGCAAAAGCAAGCATGTTGTTCGAAAATATGAACAGCAGGAACTAGGAGATGGGCTTAGTGACAATCTTAAACAACAGAAACCAACTCCCGAAATCTCTGAAGAGGGGAATGAAGTAATGACAAAAGATATTATGCTTGATCAAGTATCTGAGTGTTCAACATATGGGATAAGCAGGAGAGGAAGTATGGAAGCCAATGATCAGATGCTTGAGTTATGGGAAACCACTGGCAAGGGTAGCATCATTGATCTGAAAGTTGGAAAGTCTCAGAAGGTGGCTGGTGCACCAGCTGACTACCATCAGATAAAAGCATTGAAACAACATGAGAGTAAAAATCCCTCTATAGAATCACTGGTTGAGAAGGAGTTGGGCGTGGACAAATTAGAGATCTCTAAGAGATTTTCAGGGTCTCAGAAAGAAGGTAGCAAACGGAAAATTCTTGAAAGACTTGATTCTGATGCACAAAAATTGACAAACCTTCAAATCACCGTGCAAGATTTAAAGAGAAAAGTCCAGGTTTCAGAGAAGGGAATAAAGGGAAAAGGAATTGAATATGATACGGTTAAGGAGCAACTGGAAGAAGCTGAAGAGGCCATTGTGAAACTGCTTGATGTCAATCGTAAATTGATGACAAATATTGAAGATGTTTCCTCCTCTTTTGAAGGAAAATCTGCAATAGACTCGGATGATGGCAGCAGTGTCAGGAGGCGGAGAATTTCAGAGCAGGCGCGTAGAGGATCTGAAAAAATTGGGCGGTTGCAGTTAGAGGTGCAGAAATTACAGTTTTTGCTGCTAAAACTTGATGATGAAAAAGAAAGTAGAGGAAGAACCAGAATCACAGAGAGAAAAACAAGAGTTCTCCTGCGTGATTATCTTTATGGTGGGGCAAGAACCAGTCATAAGCGAAAGAAGGCACATTTCTGTGCATGTGTGCAACCTCCTACCAAGGGAGATTGAGTCAGTTACTTTTCATCGGCACATGTTTAGCATAATTTGAAGTAATTGAGACATTAGTGGCATTGTCTATAAATTTTCCTTGGTAGTATTGTTTTAGACCTTCATGTCTTTATTTCTCAAAACTTGAAATGTTTTATTTTGTTTATTTAGGAAGTATCAGCTCTTCTTTAGGTTAGAGATCCTGCTGTACATGTCAGGCTTTGTGTAGTTAAAAGAAGCAACATTTATTGAGCTTCTGCTTTTACCCATAACCTCCATTTCTTGTGTTTTTTACAGAAATAATTTGAATCTCATAGAAAACTGTATTCTTAAAGGTACTGTTAAGGTCTATGCTTTTAGCGGACGGCTTCGCTTCAGCTCTTAGTTGGGTAGAGAAGTTGGGAATTTTAACTCGTTAAACGGAGTAATAAAATTGAAAGCAACGCGCCGAGTTATTGCCCGGAATTCAGAAAATTAGTTCTTGCTGCTTTCTTTCCATGTTCCAGATTTTAGGGTTTCATGCATAGATCATTCACCATTGTAAAACTAATGGTAGTGGAACATATATAAAAATTGCTTTCTGATTATTTTTCTTTGCACATAAGTTTGAGAAGAGATAAAAATGACCTTTCATGCCTATAATTTAAATTTTGGGAAAATGCCCTTTCATACAAAATTTATTTAAATGCGACGTCAGAGATAGAAAGACCTAAAACTTCACAGGACTACAATAATGTAAATTAGAGCAGAAAAAGATGGGAAATTATATATATAATCATATTTTATGCTATAATTTTAAAATTAACCTTGTTTCAAATATATTTTTAAAATTAACCAAATACTTTTTTTTTTATCATATTACTCTCTCAATCTTTATTCTCACTATCTTTTTTCACTTTTACACTTTTTTTTATTTATACAAAATTTGAAGAATTTTTTAACAAAATGAATATGTATATAAAAGTTTATATATTATATGATAGTTTAAATATAAAAAAATGATAAATTAATTATAAATAAGTAATTTTTTACTAAAAAAAGTTTATAAAAAATGATCGTGAAAAACAAATCATCGCTTTCAAATTCAATTCAACTTTTATTTTTAAAATCAGTTAAATTTTAAAACTTTCAAAATTGTCACTCTACAAATTAGTATAAATTGTATTCTCCAAATCACTTTAAACTATAACTTTATAAATTATTATAAATTACACTTTAAAAATGAATATAAATTATATTTTCGAAATCAATTTAAATTGTAACTCTAAAAATTAATATAAATTGCATTCTCAAAATCAATTTAAATGGTAACTCTAAAAATAAATAGAAATTATATTCTAAAAATTAATATAAATTAAACTCTAAAAATTAGTATAAATTATACTCTAAAAATTTATATAAATTACATTCTAAAAATCAGTTTAAATTATAACAATAGAAATCAATTTAAATTAAATTATAACTCTAAAAATGTTACGACCCGTATCTCATCTTGAGGGTATAATTGTCATTTCTAACACCTTCCATCTATGCATTTGCATTCAATTCATGATTTGTGTGGTTGTGGGTAT
>JAVXUL010000001.1:20576334-20591239 GCA_035590515.1 Trichilia minutiflora
GGAAGTGTATACAGTACACTTCCGAGTAAACTGCTGTAATTTATACTTAGAAATTTTACGTCCAAATATAAGGAGTAATTTCGTCCAAAACTAACAGTCAAAGCCGAATTTCAACGATACTGTACGTGATGATTATTTTTGAACACAGATTTTAAACAGTGGCCATTTTTTATTAATTCCCTAATAAAAGCTGAGACACTACAGCGAACGATTCCTCAAAATTTAAGCGCTCCCAGTCTTTCTCCCCTCGTGAATAATACTGAATACAGGTAACATCCCGAGGCACCGCTATATTTACCAAAATGGTCACCGCCGGAGTCACCGGAAAGCGTACAACCTGAAAGGTAATCGATCCACGTCGGCAGATAATTTCAGACCGTAATTCGAGACCATGTCACCAGGAGAGGGGGTTACCCGGTCACTTCTTGACAAGCCTCTTCAACAGCTCACTGAAGATGACATTTCTCAGCTCACTCGTGAAGATTGCCGCCGATACCTCAAAGAAAAAGGTGAAGTTCACTGTTACTGTGTAATGTTACTTTGAGTGAGGTTTTATTGAACTTCTTATTTTGGTGTGTGCGCTTTGGACTTGTTTGCACTGCAGGTATGAGGAGGCCATCGTGGAACAAATCGCAGGCGATCCAGCAAGTTATCTCTCTCAAGACGCTGCTTGAAACGACGACGGATTCTGAGGCAACGGAGGCACGAAAGAAACTCTACAGTGTGCGTTCGCATCTCCTTCCGCCACCTTTACTTCTTTTTTTATTATTTTGTCATTTGAGTGACGATTAGCACATTTACTTTATTAATTAAGTGGAAAGTTGATGACACTTTTGTAATTTTCAACTTTTAATTAATTTTTATCAAGTGGTGCGCCTGTGTCTAATTTTTTTTTAATTTGATTAAATTAATAATTACTTGCAGGTCCCTTCGAATTTGATTGTTTCCGATAAGGCAACATGTGAACCGGTTTCTCGCCGGCGTCAGGATGCCCCAAAATCTGAATTTTCTGGCGATTCTTCTGGCCGCTTTCCGGCTGACAATGATTCTGTTTCGCCCGGGTAGCACTTCACAATAATATACAAAAACACGTATATGCATGCAGCATGCTCTTCTTATAGTGTGATTTAGTGATGTTGAAGTGCAATTAAAAGTTAACAAAATTCTTTTTTCAAATATAGTTGATTGGAGTAGGAGGACTTTTGTCGGTTCTGTCTATATGAGATTTTGAACGCCTTTCGTTCATGGGTTGGTTACTATTTTACGACAGACTCAATTTAGACTTTATGGGAAAGCTGGTCAAGTTTGTGTTGATGGTTGCAAAGTTAGCAAGTTAAGACATACTTCTCACAAGTGTAGATTCAAGTTTGCCCCTATGCATGCTGTGTTTGTGTGTATGAAAGCGTTCTTGCATGTTATCACTGTAATAGTTGAGTGTGTTGATTGCTATGATTGTGCTAGTCTGAAGTTTGAAATTGCAAAACACTAATTGTCGTATTAGTCAGTGCAGATGTTGTCTAATTACAAGATGATTGTTTGATTATTATGCTTATAACTACACAAATGGTCTACATAATTCTTTTATGGATCAAACCTAGACAGTCAAAATTAAATGGCATTGTGCAAACAATCATCTGGTCATTAATGATCTCAATGTGAGTGAACCAGAACAAGGTTTCAGTAGTTTGAATAGTATGTAAATCATCTTCACAATGTTGTTACAGCCAATCTTAGAAAAGAGGCTCATCAATATATCTGGAGACTTTCACAGATGAGTCATGAAAGGTTTTTCCTTAGCTCACCAAGTTTTTGGTATCAAAATGTCTTATGTTTATCAGATCCTGTTATTAACTGACTCCTTGAGTGGTTAATGGTTTAATACTAGTGCCTGTCTCATTACTTTTTTGAATAAATTTTTGGTTTGTCACCCCTATTTTGAAAATTCTTAATAGGAGCAAAGTTATAGCTTTTCCAGAATTACATCTTTGCTACGAGGCTTCTTTTTTCTTTTTTTTTTTTTGGGGGTCCTTGGCTTTGAAGACATTTCTCACATATATCTTATTCTATGGCTTTGTAACCGTAGCTCTACCTTTTTTCATTGGCCATTTCATACAGATAGTATTTTAAGCATCCTGTGTGAGGCAATTTTTTTCAAACTACTTAATCGAGGAAAAAACAATAATACCTTTTGTATATTAAGCCGTGGTGAAAAGTCAGCCACTTAGATCAATTTGCACTTCTGCAAGTGTGTTTGATACTAATGTGGAAGCTTTATAGAAATTAATTCTGTGAAGTTGCTAACTCGATTATCATTGAAGTTCTAAAACTGAAAAATTCTTGAAATATGCAGAACTACACTTGCAGAAAACGAGCCAGTAGGACAGATGACGATCTTTTACAGTGGAAAGGTGAATGTCTATGATGATGTGTCAGGTGATAAGGTGATGAAGCCTTCTTTTTCTTATGAAAACCCATGCAATATGTGTCATAGTGAACTAGCTTCATAATATCACAAGATAGTGGATTTCAGGCACGAGCAATACTACAGCTTGCTGCAAGCCCACTCCCAATCCCTCATAAAGCTCCATCAGTTGGAACAACAGGACTATGGTCTGTTCCATGCCATTTGCAGGCTACAGGTACCAATGTAGGCCCAAGTTCTCCAGTGGTGATCTTCCCAACATCACAAACAGGTAGATTTTTGGGCAGTGTTCAAGAGTTTCTATTATCTTGTTTACTAGCAGATTCTATGTAGAATTTTGGCTTGATTAGAGACACTTCAGAGGACTTATTATTCTCGACTGAAAGTAGTAGGATTGTTTGATGCTATGGTTATTGACTTATTGTGTTATGATAATCTTTTGTTAACATAGTTGGTTTTCTTTGCAGTGAAAGTGGCTGAAAATTGTCAGCTTCCCCTGGAGGAAAATATTATTTCTCGTGAAGGCTGCCTTGGTAAATACTTCTATGAGTCAAACCATTTAGTCTTGGATTTTTTATTGGTGTACATTTAGTGCGTAATACTAGACCAACGGTTTTCTGCCCCTCTTTATAAGTTAATAATATCCTTTTATTTTTGCTTTTGTGATATTTGATCAGGATCCTAAATGTATTACTTTTGGCGACCTTTGGCCTTATCTTTCACTGCCTTTTTACTGTGTAGTTTTATCAAGCTTTCTTTTTCTTTATTGTTTTTTATAAAATATTGAAAAAATTTTGAATAGAAATAATTATGCTTTTACCTTTTTACTTTTCTTTTCTTCTGTCCTCTCTGATTTCTTCGTTCTTCGTCTCATCTCATCAGTTTTATTTCTTTGTTGGTTATTTCTAGATGGCCCAACCAGCCGAAAAGCATCAGTGCAGAGATACCGTGAGAAACGGAAAGACAGGTATCTTAAATTACTGATGGAATGTTTATAACGACTCTAAAAATTTTACAGCTGCTATTTTGCTTTCCTATATGTCTCTCATACCCCTGTTAGGTGAAGGTTTAAAAACAAGAGAAAGATAGCAACACCTTCATCTGCTAGTTTGGACATCTACGTAAACCATTGGGTGGGAGGTCAGTTTGCAAATGGGCAAATGAATTCAAGTGATGTTTGCTCTAATTCCCAAACTAGACCACCACACAAATCTGTTGGTTTTGGTTTTGGTTGAGAATATTGCAAAGGTTTCAAATCTTTTGGCTGATCCCAATGACAAAGGTGATGGACTGATCTTACTGCATGCTTTCTTCATTTCAAATCCATGTAACAGATTATGTTCTCTCTTCATATGTTGAATGACTAAAAAATGTCAGTCAACTTATATATTATATTCACAGATGCCTACCTCTGGACTGTTGTGGGGCAAATCTGCTCTTGTATTCTGATTACGGAATTTGAAAACCTACCAGCTGCCAAAAGTGACCTTGAATATTGTGTTGTTGTTTTTTTGGTTGGTTACCTCTTAATTATATATGGGCGAGAGAACATGCAATTCTTCAGCTGGTAATGCTTATTAAAACATGTACGTAAGAGCGGAGTTTGTTCCCTTTTATTTTGAATCTTGACCACAAAGTTTGCAACCTGGCATGCAAATCTCAAATGTGAAATGGCACGTGGTGGTGAATTCATTTTATCCCTGGATGTTTGGGGATTTGCATGAACAGCTTATCACCCTATTTTACTTCAATTTTGTGATGTGAAATAATTGCTGCTACTTTGCAATGAAAATGAATTATTTATGATTTTTGTTGGCAGATGCTCAAGAAAATTAAATACACAGAGGTTGGATGTACCATGACATCTTTGTGGGTAATGACTTTTTTGAAGCTAGTATTTATCCAAGCTAACCAGGTTGGCGTGTACTCAGAATGCAAGTGTGCAGTCCTCTGTTGAAGGTTTGGGACATAAGATGTAGTCTTGTTGTTTTAGTTGCGGCAAATACTTTTTGAGTTAAAGAAAGTTGAAGATCAAATTCTCCTTGTATTACATCTCTGATGCGCTATTTCGCTGATTATCTCAAATTGGATACTGTTAATTTGGCCTAACATTTTTCCAAAAATATTTCCAATTGTGCAATGTTCTCCATTGCCTAAGCTACTAGATTTTGAACGGCAATCAGTGTGTTGGCCCAACATTTGCAAATTTAGCAAAATTCTAAGGTAGCGAATCCGCAATGCCCCAACCGAAAACAAGAATGCCAGTGACAGTGAGCTTGAGTAGGTGGTTTATTTTGGTCCGACACGGTTGGTCAAATCAACCATTATGATCTACCATGATGGATGCTTGCTGACACATGGAGTGTTCCCTCTGATTAAGAAAGATAATGACAGCCACCATAACATATTTGCCTGTTTCTTCGACAATTATACCTTTTAATGGAATAGTAGTTTTATTAATTATATGCATTACTTGCGACGAGAGGCAGCATTTTGATCCCGACGTTAGATGTCTGGATCATCTCGCTATCTATTTGCAGCAATGTTAGTGAAATAATTTGAACGAAAAAAAAATAACTATTGAAATAATGGGCTGCTTTTTTGCTTATTATTATATGAATTCATTTCCTAGTTCATAGATCCCTGCTGCTTTCCTCTAAAATAATAGGCAAAGACTTCCATTCCCCGAAAGAAATTGCGGAATTTGTTGTGAAGCGAGGAAGTAAACGTTGAACCCCGCTAGCAGGCAAATGGCTTTTGGGCCACTATGAACTGATTAATCGTTTCATTCCAATTCCTTGAATGGGTTTGTAGCTTTTTGGACGTAGTCTTTGTCAAGGGGACTCGTCTCGTCAATAGAGTCGTGACTCATCTTCTAGGATGAGCCAGGAATACAAACGATTTGAGTTAACTCTGACTTTTTTCGAAGTTACTATTCATTTTTTCTCCGTTTTTTCGGCCTTAATAATTATATTTTTAATTTTAATCCTATATTTTCACACAATGTTTGTGCTAAGCTGATATTAATAATCAACCACTTTTTTATTATTCTTTTACTACGTACATACTTTGATATGTGTCACAGTAACACCTCCAGCTTCACACCTCATCAAAGCTATAAATTCCACTTTGACAGCAGCAAATAAAGCAAACCCACCCAATTGACAGTTCTATCGATAAGTTTGTCGCCCCAACTTAAAATTCAGTAGAGGGAAGCTGAAACTCCCTTATACTCTTAGGCCTTTCTTAGTCGCTTTCACCTCATTCGCATCTGGCTTCCATTTCCAACGACAGCATAGCATGACCAAATGGTCCCAACGGCAACTCGGTATTCAACATTCGATCGTAAAACGAGAAGAGAGATAGAGGAACATTTTAGCCATTCAACATTTGATTTTGCATTTCCACGCAAATTTTATATGCGAAATAATCAGCACTTGCCGTTGTTATTAAGCATGGGATGTTGGTTATGTCACCGGAAACTTTCACATGTAACAACTCACACCAAAACTTTACACCTAAATCATCTAGTAATTAATATAAAATTGTATTAATACTTTATTAGTTCCTCTGTAGAAAATTAGTGATGGGATGATAAATCCCACATTTTTCTGGGCAGCTCAAATCAATCAATAATTCTTTCCAATCCTAAATTCAAACTGATGTTGTTTTACTTGCGTACATCGCAGACAAAGAATGTCAGAGACCCTTTGACCTCAACAATTCACATTCACTAGTGTTTCAGTATAGAAGAAATCGAATGGCTCCAGTTTCATTTGATTTCAGATTATACCTTTACTTTGTCTATTAATGTATTTATACATGTGTAAATTGTAAAAATTTTACATTTTAAATTTACGTTTAAATATTATCTGATAAATTCATTAATTAATATATGATTGTGAAATCTTTTGTTTGGGATGGAAATTATTTTACAAGTGGGGTGAAGTTATTATTGGTAGATGAGAACAACAGCATTTTTTTATTAAAATATTATTATTACGATAAGGTAATATATACACAAGGTGTCTACAAGTGTTGGAGTTAAGATCTTACTCGATTAGGAGAGGCAAGTAGACGTACACGAGGCTATGGAAATTTGGATATTACCCAATAAAGTGAGCAAGTCCATAAATACACGAGACGTTACCAGAAGCAGAAGCACCAGTTTAAATACACGAGACGTTACCAGAAGCACCAGTTTAAAAGTGAGTGAGTGTCGAAGAATGTTAATTGGGGGTAGTATTGTAAGAGTATAGAGTATTGTGAGAGAGTTTTTAGTTTAAGGATGAGTGGGTCCGAATAATAAGTACAGGTTTATTTCATCATACATACTGATACTAGCAAGGAATTAGAGTAATCTCTTTAAAGAGTTTAAGATAGGATAAAATCAATAAAATATATTATTAAGATGGTATGAAGAAATTGACTGTACAGTGAGAGACCTAGGGTCTTTGTAGGTTAATACAGTACAAATAAACTCAAAATATGTTATAATTATATCAAAACAAAAGATAAGAGATGTGTAAAAACAGTACCAACTCTGGTTGATTATTGAAAAACTTTTTTCTTTATGCTAAATCATAAAATAACACAAGATTATTAAGATTTTTTTATGTCAAATGTTAATAAGATAAAATTATTTAAAAACATCATTACAAACTAAAAAGATCGAGTAAAGATGAATTAGGTTTAGAGAGTGAGTTGTTTATGAACTGAGGTTAAGAGGAGTATACAAAGTAAAAATCTTTGAGAAATAATTTTGTTAGTGAAAAGAGGTGTTTTTGTTGAAAGTGTAAGGAATACTAATGTATAAAGTACCAATACATGTTAGATAAGATAGAGAAAACCATTTAGTTCATGTAGAAGGGTGCGCATGATTTTTAATAGGGTGGTTTGTTATAGTCAAAAGTGTTGAGATATGCTAGATGGGAGGTAGTATTGGGAGAGAGTTGCAAAAAGGTTTTTAATTTAAAATCGATTAAGTACATGTGACAATTAAGAATTTATTTTGTTATACAAGCTGATCAAAGATTGAAATCATACTCTTAAAAAATCTAAAATAAAACAAGCCTAATAAAATATATTAAAATAATACAAAAAAACTAACTTTAAAATAAGGGATGTATAATACTAATAGACCAACGTTACTTGTGTAAATCTTAAACAAATAATAATAGGTAAGTTAAATATATATATATTTTTTTGTATATAATAAAAAATATCTATCTTTGTAATAAAATATAATTATTTAACTTGTTTAAAGACCATCCCATATTGCGGGCGAGTTAAATATTATCGATAGGGTGGACAAGTCAGCATATACAGGAGACGTATCAAAAACGAGAATTTTAAAATTACGCAATAAAAAATTACTAAATATTATCCGTCCCACAAAATAATCGAATGAGCAAGCCATCATTTTACCCAAAGGGAATGTGGAGTACTGATAATGCCAGTACTCGAACCATAGACCTCCATAGTGGAGGCTCAAGTCCCAGCTAGAGCCTAGGAGGTGGTTGTCTGGGCAACTGCCTTTGATCAGAGGTTTGCAGGGGGCTTTGTATCTTTCAATATACAAGATTCTAAGCAGTCCATGCTCCTTTCTCCTTTCATTCTTAGTTCTCACTAGCCATAATTTATTCTACCAATAAATTCAAAGAAACCCATTATGGAAAGAGAAGATAATTTATGGATTTTAGCAACACCACCCTTGCACATTAATTACACTAGTTTATCACTTTTGCCTAAACGGCGTGTCGTTTTTTATAAAAAATTGAAAAAGTAAATCACATTCACATTATTAAGATTTAAGATTTTGCCCACAATCAGACCAAACCAAACAGTCATTTGTTGATCACATTTTTAGGTTGGTTTAGTTTAGTTTAGTTTTGTACTTCCAAGTTCCAACAAACAGTGGCTGCAATTTTTCTGCTCTCCAATGAAAGCAAAGTGAGAGAGAAAAAGAAAGAAAAAGAAAACGAAAAAGTAAAAAAACTTCCCTTTTACCAAGCCAAAGCCAAACGAGGAAAGTGGGAATTTCAGAAAATTTTCCCGTTGGATTCCTTCATTTTGATCTATTCTTCAGGCCTCTGCAATTCTGTCAGATTTGCTTCGGTAAATTCAAAGCCCGAAACTGAGCTGGGTTCTCTCTCCTTATTGTCTTTACTATATTTGTTTTGTTCGTCTAAATTTGTGTTTGGTTTGCTTACGGTTTTGTTAGAGATCTTGTATAACTATTGGTGAGTGTTTCGTCGATTCTCGTCTTATTCTTGCTTTCTATGCTCAACAGAGTAAAGCTATTTTCTTTGCTCTGTGTTAGAACGTATTTGTGTTCTATTCTTTATTTTTGACAGTAAAATAGGATTGATACGGATTTGGTTGACTGCGATTGCGAAGAAACCTTCTGCTTTTGCTAAGAAAAGAAAGAACCTTATTTTAATTTTTTTTTCTTGGTGTAAATTCTGAGGCGTATCGGCTTACAGAGAGACATCCATAGACATCTTGAGTGATTGTCTTCTTGTTTATATCCAGCCGTAATCATTTTGTTGCTTAGTGAGGCTGGAAAATTTCTTAGCTAAGGTCGGTGATTTGTATCCTTGTCTTTTTTGTATTTCATTTCGATTTTCCATGCTTTTCTAGTTGTGTTTAAATTTTGGAGAGAGAAACCCATCTGGCTATTGTGGAGATCTGGGAGCTGTTTCACCTCTTATGTCCTATGAGGACTTTTTCTCCGTCCGATTCATGTAAAGAGTCGCAGCTTAATACCTTCAATCCTCAATCTTGGCTGCAAGTTGAAAGAGGAAAGCTGTCGAAACTTTCTTCACAACACCCTTCTTCTTCTCCTTCATCAATGTAAGTATCGTTCTCGTTTTTCTTACTTTCAATACCTACAGTATTTTGATTTTCTCGTTCAGTAGATTAAGACACATTGTTCTCTTGTTGCTGTGGGTGTAAAACATTTTAGAGAATCTTTTATCAAGGTACCCGAGCCACCAATAGTACCATATTACAAACCAGTTGATTATGTAGAAGTTTTAGCACAAATTCATGAAGAACTCGAATCATGTCCTGCTCAAGAAAGGTCTAGTCTATATTTATTGCAATTTCAGATCTTTAGGGGCCTTGGGGAAGCCAAACTGATGCGGCGAAGTCTACGCAAAGCGTGGCTGAAGGCTAGCACTGTTCATGAAAGGCTAGTGTTTGGGGCATGGCTAAAGTATGAGAAGCAAGGAGAAGAGCTTATTGCAGACCTGCTTGTCAATTGTGACAAATGCGCTCAAGAGTTTGGACCGATAAATATTGGCTCTCATTTTCAAACTGATGTAATTGTGGGCTCCCATGAGACTGTTTCAATGAATGGGGACCAAATTTTGAGACATGTTGTGTTTAAAATTGGTGAGGAGAAAATAGTGTGTGATAGGCAGAAAATTGCGACCCTTTCAGCTCCATTTAATGCTATGCTTAATGGGTCTTTCATGGAATCACTTTGTGAAAATATAGATTTGTCTGAAAATAATCTCTCTCCTTCAGGTTTGAGGATAATAATTGAGTTCAGTGTGACGGGTAATTTAAATGAAGTCCCTTCAAATCTTTTGTTGGAAATATTGGTATTTGCAAACAAATTTTGCTGTGAAAGGCTCAAAGATGCATGTGATAGGCAACTCGCATCTTTGGTTTCTTCTAGAGAAGATGCTGTGGAACTCATGGGATATGCTATTGAAGAGAATTCCCCTGTTCTTGCTGCATCATGTCTGCAGGTCTTTTTACGTGAACTGCCTGACTGTTTGAATGATAATCGGGTGGTGGAAATATTTAGCCATGCTGATTGCCAACATAGATCAATCATGGATGGGCTGGCCTCATTTTCACTGTACTGCTTATTGAGTGAAGTTGCTATGAACTTTGATCCTCGATCAGATAAAACAGTTTCTTTCCTGGAACGATTGATTGAGTGTGCTGAAACTGATCGGCAGAGACTGCTTGCTTTTCATCAGTTGGGATGTGTGAGGCTATTAAGAAAAGAGTATGATGAAGCCAAACTTCTATTTGAGACAGCTGTCAATGCAGGCCACATCTATTCTGTTGCCGGTTTGGCTAGATTGGGTTATATTAATGGCCATAAGCATTGGTCTTATGAGAGACTCAACTCTGTCATATCCTCTGTTACTCCATTGGGATGGATGTATCAGGAGAGATCATTATACTGTGAAGGTGATAAGAGGTGGGAAGATCTTGAGAAAGCAACTATGTTGGATCCTACTCTTACTTATCCCTATATGTATCGGGCTGCTGCTTTGATGACAAAACAGAATGTTGAAAGTGCACTTGCAGAAATTAACCGGGTTCTTGGGTTTAAACTAGCGCTAGAATGCTTGGAGCTCCGATTTTGTTTCTATTTGGCACTTGAGGATTATCGAGCAGCTATTTGTGATGTTCAGGCAATTCTTACGCTCTCTCCAGAGTATAGGATGTTTGGCAGACGAGTCGCAGCATCCCAACTCCATGCACTTGTGCGTGAGCATATTGAGAACTGGACTACAGCAGATTGTTGGTTGCAATTGTATGATAGGTGGTCTTCTGTTGATGATATTGGATCACTTTCTGTAATGTACCAGATGCTTGAATCTGATGCACCGAAAGGTGTATTATACTTCAGGCAGTCTCTACTTCTCCTTAGGTGTGTCATGGACTTCTGTTTCTTATAGCTATTTTGACTGGAGGGCCAGATCTATATCAGATTTATTTTTTCTTTATGAGCATCTGCATCGTATATTATATTTGTTATTCCATTCTATATTACTTTTTTATGCTTACCCTAAACACCAGTATGAGTAACCTACCCACAAAATATGTTTCTGACCTACTGTTAAAATAATTTTGAATATTTCTGCATAATTAGAAATCATCTCAGAAATTTTCTGGAGAATTCAAGTTTCTCAATAATTTCTGAATCTTGTTCCTTAGTTCAGCTCCATGTTCCTTGTCTGTACATTTAGAGTTTTGTATTATTTTACGATTGTTTATGTGATGGTGAGTCAAAACCTCACTTCTTATCTTTATTAGGTTAAATTGTCCTGAGGCAGCCATGCGAAGTTTACAGTTAGCCCGCCAACATGCATCCAGTGATCATGAACGCCTGGTTTATGAGGGATGGATCTTATATGATACAGGTCATTGTGAGGAAGGGCTTAGAAAAGTAGAAGAGTCTATTCAAATTAAGAGATCATTTGAAGCCTTCTTCCTTAAGGCCTATGCTTTGGCTGACTCTAGCCAGGACTCATCTTGTTCTTCAACTGTTGTTTCACTGCTTGAAGATGCCTTGAAGTGCCCTTCAGACAGGCTGCGTAAAGGTCAGGTATGGTTTGTCCCTTCAACTGTGTTACAGCTTTCCTTCATGTCAATGGCATTATCTGTCTGCCAAATCTATTTTGTTGTTTGCAATCTGATACATTTTTATCTTTTTGGGATTTTATAAGGAAAAAAAAAGGGAAGAGGGGATGTGGAACGCAAATTGTATGTTCATGAAAGAATTCAAACTTTTCCATGTACATGTTGATACTGCACAGCACTAAAATTGAAGTTTATGATGCTAGCTCACTGTCAAGTAAGGTCGACTGGTATATGTTATTTCAGCACCTGGGATGGTAGATTATAAATGCATCAGACAAAAGCCATGTTTTTATACTCTTAAATATGAATTTTAGGTGATGGAAACATGCAACACCTGATTAAGGTTATTTGCATCTGCTAGTTGAAGATATTAATTAGAAGAGATACAACCATATTTCCTCTACTTGGAAAAGATGATTTCACAGATGTGCTAAGGAAGAAATAATCTATATTGTTGGCCAAAATGACTGTTCAGAAAATTTTAAAATCCAAATGAGCTACTAATTTGAAGATGTTTAAAATTTGGTCTGATAATCCAGCCAGGGCAGTGCACAAACTTAGATTCCTGCTCGTGTCTCAGTTTGGGCTGTGGTGTTATGAAACCACTCCATTGGTTAGTTCTAACCACTCTGTTGGTTGAAAAGTCAAATCTCATAGTAAGTGATTTGTTCATTAATTTGGATGGCTGAAGACAAAATTCTAACATGGAATGGAATGGAAGACAAATTTCTAATAATTTGAAGGTGTTTAAAATTTGGTCTGATAATCAAGTCCAGGCAGTACACAAATGAGATTCCTGCTCATGCCTCAGTTTGGGCTGTGGTGTTATGAAACCACTCCATTGGTTAGTGCTGGTGTTATGAAACCAGTCCGTTGGTTGAAAAGTCAAATCTCATTGCAAGTGTGATTTGTTCATATGTGCTGCATTTGATAACTTGTTATTGTGATGCTTATTTGGTTCTGATCACTACTAAGGATGTGCTTTGGGTTCTTGTTTTGCTGGAAGATAGCTAGAAGATGGAATACTGTGCAAGCCTAGGGAGAAATGATACTGTAGTAGTTAATTGGATATTTATTCATTGAAGCTACCTCATTCTTTCAAAGTAGCGGCCATTTATTATTGAGGATAAATATTTCAAATGGTCATTACCCATGCTAATGAGATGGTATACTTGCAAAGGCTACCTTTTGCTCTTTTGATTGGAATGAATTAGAATGATTCACCTTTGAGCTTTAATGTTTTATGTTATTCTGTTAATTGTATGATGTTTTATTCTTAACAAGTAAAAAGTTATGGTCGATACCATTTTCTATTTATTAGTTGAAAATTTGAATTTCCAATTGCCAGGCACTGAACAATCTAGGAAGTGTTTATGTCGACTGTCGTAAGTTGGACTTAGCTGCTGATTGCTATGTTAGTGCCCTAAAGATCCAGCACACCCGTGCCCACCAGGGCCTTGCTAGGGTTCATTTTCTGAAATACAATAGGGCAGCTGCATACGAGGAAATGACCAAACTAATCCACAAGGCTCGGAACAACGCATCTGCCTACGAGAAGAGATCTGAATACTGTGATCGTGAACTCACAAAGGCAGATCTGGATATGGTCACGCGATTAGATCCTCTCCGGTTGTACCCCTATCGATATCGAGCTGCAGGTCTTTTTTTTTTTTTAATTCTATAGAAAGACTTGGTCATGTTCCATTTCTGATTTGTCATTTATGTAGTTAAGCTGATTGTGGTTTTGGTTGAACCAGTTTTGATGGACGGCTACAAGGAGCAAGAAGCAATTGCAGAACTCTCAAGGGCAATTGCAGAACTCTCAAGGGCAATTGCATTCAAAGCAGACCACCATCTACTACACTTGCGAGCTGCATTTCATGAGCACACTGGTGACGTGTTGGCAGCTCTGCGAGATTGTCGAGCAGCTCTTTGTGTTGATCCCAGTGATCAAGAAATGCTGGAGCTTCATAGCCCTGTATACAGTCATGAACCATAATTGTAGAGCAGAACTTTAATATGAAAAAAGTGAGGGAAAAAAAATTGTATAATTAGCATGTATACTAGAGAGTGTGGTATGTTTATGTAAAAACCAGTTGTTTATTTTGTCCCCTTTTTTCTTGTAATTTACCGTTTCTATGTATAATATATTAAAGAACTTGGATGGGCAGAATTCTTCTTTCGTCTCTCATTTTTATCCTTTGGACGTATAAATTTTTATTATGGAATCGTAATTAGATATATAAAAAAATAAATTTATCCCTCCGACATTCAACAGAAAATAATTTTTTTTAAAGACATTCAACAGAAAGCTTTATGTCTCAAATATTCCATCTACCTCCGTCAAAAATTTTAATTTAATACGATCTTTTCTAATACGATCACGACAAACGAGTGTCTAATCAAGAAAATACCTTATTTTTAATTAAGATAAGTTTTTCACAAAAACTCTTTTTTTACAAAATAGAATACTTCTATTTATATAATACTTTGATTAACAATTCTAAAAAGATTAAAACTCTTTTTAAAAATAAATAAATAAGAATAAAACCAAATTTTATCTTTTTCTTATAAAATAAAATTTAAAATTATCTTTAAAATAAATAAATAAAGATAAAATAAAATAAAATTTTATTTTTATCTTATAAAATATTAATTATAAAATATAAAGATAAAATCTAATTTATCACTACAACAATCTGGGCCTTCTGCGACGCTAAAAATGATCGCAAAAGCCAGAAATTGACGTCGCTAAAGCCTTCCGCAGCAACATCGGACGGCGTCACTAAAGGCTGATCGCGAAAACTTTTAGCGACGCCAAAAATGTGTCGCCGCTAAAAAGGTATATAGCGACGCCAATTTCGTCGCTAAATATTGTCGCTGAAAAAGTCGCCGCTGAATGGGAACCTTTTGCGACGAAAATATTTGCCGCAGAAGCTTATCCGTCGTTGCTGATGAACATATTTGCGACGCCAAAGTGACGTCGCTGAAGTATGTATTAGCGGCGCCATTGTGGCGCCGCTAAAGGATATATTAGCGACGACACTAAGGCGCCGCTGAAGGATATATTCGCGGCGAAATTTTAGCGCC
>JAVXUL010000001.1:20601344-20611688 GCA_035590515.1 Trichilia minutiflora
TATTTGTTAAATATAGGATTAGTCAACTCTGTAAAATTAGAAAAATTAGCTGTATGATTTCTTTTCCTTATTTAGTATCTTGTATTGCCTATAAGATCTGTACATGTACACTATTCAGAATAGGAAAAAGATATATCATTTTTTTTCTCCATATAGACAAAAAAAAAAGAAAAATACAAATTGAAAATATCCAAGTACCAGCACGAATTCTGTTCCCAGATAAAGACATGATTTTCAACATTTTGTTTCTGCCTTTGAAAAGTTTGTCTTGGAGGTTATCAGAAATAGAATAATGTGATGCCAATAAAGCCAAATTTTCCAAAACAATAAATATAAGAGTTACTAATAGTGAAAAAGTGCTATAAGTAGGTTCTTATCATAAATTGGGTTTTCAAATACACTCTATGAACACTATGAAGCAGTCTTATTACTTCTCAGAATATTCAGTACTGTGGATACTTAACCCCATATCTAGGAATTGTTAAATCCAAGCCCAAATTGGTATATAGCTACCTCTAAATATTGATATAGTACTTGCACAAGTACTTGTGAATATGAAAGAATTGTTGTTTGCTGAAGAAGAAAGGAAAAAGGGGGAAAAAAAGGATAAAAAAGATGAACCAAAGGAAAGATTGCTGGAAAGAGACTATAACCTCAAACACAGACACATAAGGGCGTCTAAGAAGAAAATTGATCCAACTTTCTATTTACTCGTGGGATCTGGGTGTTCAGAGGGGGACCACCACATTCCTCTCTTCTCGACAATCCATAGATCCCTTATCAATGTATGGACAGTTATCCCTCCAGCACAGGTTTAGGTTCAGCATAAATGGGTTGGTAAGTAATATCACTTCTAGAGCTCCTAATATAAGACCTGATCCCAGGAAAACATGTATTGGTCCAAGCAAATACATTGTATTAAAATAAGAGATAAGGACAGCACTTGCAAACTACTAGACACCACCATAACTTTATATTAGTTGTAATTCTATGGCCCATTATGTAACAGCCAGGGTTTCAACAAGTAACTAGATCGTCAAGGTTTAATAACCAAGTAGTAATATGTCTCACAGCAAAACGTAGATATTTAACTGACCTTTTCAGATTTCACTTTTATCCAACATGGATAAAAGAATGTTTGAATTCAAAAACATGATAAAGTCATAAATATATACTCATTGAGTATAAAATTCTTGTATTTTTTTAACGATAAGAGTAAAGCTATGGAAAATAAAATTCATCTATCAAATAACTTACCATTATACGTTTCAAAATGAATAGGCCATCAGGAAAAGAATCATCATGATCATAAGTAGATGAGCTGTTACACGAATTTCTTGTATACACATCTTCAGGAATGGTATTCCCTGAAACATTTTTAGCTGTTTCACTCCAGCTATAAGCACTGCTTCCTTCATGACAATTCCAATGAAAGGCCAGCCATACTTCACCGTATGATCCACGACCAAACCTTTTCTTTAGTACATACCTAATAATCAAGGGGTACCAAGTGTCTAAGAAGCTTGTTTGAGGAAAAAAATACTTTAGTACTTCATAGGAGTAAGCAGTCATACACACTCAGTATAGGCTAAAGCAAAAATATGCTTCCGTTTTCCAAATCCCTCCCATGCAAAGATCAATACCAAAATTCTGTGTCCACACCAACAAAATAACAATTGGTTCATATCAACTTCCACAGTCTCATTTTTCTACCTTCTTAGCTTACAGTTGCATATGTTTGAGTGGATGTCCGTATTTTAACATATAAATGCATATTAGGGAACCACTAATTTTGAATTGTCAGTATCTAATGGTATGAGAACAAATAAACAAACTTCTCTAATATAATTCACTCGAGCTATTTTGATCATTTCACAGACACTCTCATAATAAATTTATGGTATCCATGTAAGGTTAGATATGCTTTTCCGCAAAAGTACACTGCTTGCATGTAACGAGATGCGATAGCTTCAAGTTCACTTCTTATGTAGAAATAGCAACCTTGAACTATTTGATAGCTTCATCAGTTAAAGGTCATTGAGGTTAAAAAACTAACTAAAGAACATATGCATACCTCAAGTCAGGCATCGCATACTCATTTGATCCATTATCCGAACCAACATCATGTAAGGGTATAGATTCAAGCAAACCAAGAAAACTAGAAAAGTCTTCAGGGTTAATGCATTGATTTTTAATCCCATCTATAGTCATCCCAAACTGCAAGCACATAATCTGGTCATTGTACGAATTTAGAAGTCCCCCTACAAAAAGTAAAACGAAAAGAAATAGCTTTCAATCAATACACACATATGCACATGCATGTTGTAACATTACAAATTTTCTAACATTCCAAAAAAGAAGACCAATTCAAAAGTATAATTGAATAGACAAAAAAGAGACCAATTCAAAACTATAATTGAAAAAACAAAAAAAGTACAGAGACACTGATGAAACAAGTTAGTACAAGAATTTAATTGACATTGCCTAGACACACACATGTATCGTTGTGTGTATATTGTATAAGGTAGAGCACTTTAATAACATTGCTAATAAGATGAGATGAGAGATTCAAAATAAGTGAAATTCATTCACATAATGATCTGAAGAGGAGATTATTGATCTTGAATCCAACTATAATAATAGCAAAAGAGGACAAATGGAGCCTCAATATAGAGGTCACTTACAACCACCAGTTAGCAGACACCATCAGTTGAAGGACTATAGATTTCCCCTGCCAGAAGAAGGGAAGAAGGGGCACAAACAATTTTTGTAAAACAGCTCGCTTACCATAATGGTGATCAAGGGTGCCTGGTAGCGCCTGAGATAAGTCGTACATGTAATCTTCCAGGTCATCCTTTTGAGCCCCCAAAGTTCTATCCATATGGCCATCAAGGTTTTCAGATAAATAAAAACAGCTAAAACTGCCACGTTTTCCTTCAACCTAGACGGAGAAAAGCAGCAAACATCATTTATACAAACATTTCCCACATTGATGGTCGAATCTTCTATTGTATAATGCTATTACTTTAAAATTTCTTCAGTCTAAATTGCTAAAATTGTTAAATCAGCAAATAACCAAATTGAAAAAAACAAAGCAGCTAGTTCAGTGTTTCTCAATGGTCATAAGCAAAATATACATAAAGTCCACTGGAGAAACTCATCAAAGTTTCTTAATGGTCGCAAGTGACATATATATCACGTCCATTGGAGAAACTTAGGTAACAAAATTCAACAATCATCCAATCATATCGATACTGTGGAAGCAAATACTGAATAAAATAATCTTCTCTAAAAGAAATTTCATATATAAAATGATCAAATAACTGCACAAGTCAAAAGAATGTGAGATCAGTTGGTCATCGACTAGACTGAAAAATCAGAGGAAACCTTGATTCTGTGAGGTAAAAGCACTGTCGGTGAAACTAAATAGTAGATATCAACAATACAAAAAATAAAATAGGAGGTCCCTTGAGAAAAGAGAGGAATAAATGCCACTTATAGAAAAATCTGCTGTTCAAAATAATTTAATCCACATTCTCTCAGTGTGCTAATTTCTTTTTCTTTCTAATCGCATCATCGCATTAAAGTTGATATTAGAGCATGTCATATACGACAAGCATGTGCTGCTGCTGCTACCAATACCCCAAGGAGTATGAGAATAGGTTGGAACCAGTTTAAAATTTCTACCTACCAGGAATCTTTCAGATACTTCCCTCGCTATAACCACCACAGTTGTTTGTTTAAGGTGTGGGAAAAAAAAAATAAATTCTGAGTCTTAGTAAGTAGGGTTCACATAAAATTTGTGATGTTGCAAAGCAAAAGGAACAAAGCAACCTGAAAACATTTCCTAACAAAATATTTAACATTATCAAGAAATCAAATATAATTGAGCAAAGAATTAGCATCAGGAAATACATCAAGAAAAAGACACTAACATTCGACCTTACCAGCAACCTGTCAAATTTTGCCGTAAGTGGATGAGCAGGTGTCAGTTGTAATAGGTCAATACTCATACCATTACCTGGTCATGTTGACAAAAATAAAATCAGTTCATTAGCAAACAGAAATCATCATACAAAGTGCACAGAATGAAGATGTAGACATGACTGCACCGCCAACAAATCATTCAATAAGCAAACATGATAACCACTTTGTTATCTTAACTACATAACATGACATAAGGAATTGAGCATGGCCATGCATCAGATTACAATTAAATTTTCAAAAGCATTTATATATAATTGAACAGTGAAAGACATACAGATGATTCTGGTAATGGAGAGGCATCACCATGGCACATTCAGACTACAAGCCTACCAGTCAAACATATATAAGAATGAAGAAGAAAAGGAAAAACAAAGAAACATAAAGTTACAACAATAGATACAAGGGCAGTTTTTCCAACACTTAATTTGGCTGTTTTGAAAAAAAAAAGAAATTGGGTCTGCTGAAGACTCAACAGACTGGCAACAGTTCTTAATTTGAATGGTTCAGTCATGGGCTAAAAGAAGATTCATAAAACAAAGAACCACCAGGCAACTAGGCACTATTATGGAAACAATTTTATGTTCTCTCTTAAAAAATCGTGAACGTGGTGGCCAAACCTGAAATAGGTTTTGCAATACCCTTAATAGCATTTTCATAATTAAGATCAACAGTAAAATTTAGGTGGTAGATTCTAAAGTCATTAGTCAAAAACAAGACAGTGATGCTCACAAACTAATTTCCCAATGCTGGTACCCATTCAACATATTATCTATCAGAAAATCTAGGAGCAAGGCAACTTACCTGACTGTTTATAAATGAACTTCTGTAGTCCTTTGCTTCGGCAATCCCCATCTCCCTCCTCTACACACCTTTCTCTCTGCAGGTTTTGAGAGACATATGTAGATCCTAGAGGAACCACAACAGCAGCCATATTGTCCATGCTGCCCTTTTCAAAGGCAGTATTCACCAAGCAATTGGCTAATGAGTATGAGCATGAAGACAAATATCCTGATTCAGTAGTACCATGAGTGTGTACTTCCCAAACTACATCACAGACTTCTTGCAAACTCAGCTTTTCAAACACACCATCGGATGCGGCTACCAGATAGCTATCATTTGCAGTCAGCAATTGCCAATCTGTCACCTCCGGTGCAGATATAACACCATAACTGATGATTAATTAAAAATAATGATAAGAATCTTAAATCATAAAAAGTAACTCTCAATCCAACTTAAAGATGCTGGTAGATAATCAACATGCCTAAATTTTGAAGTCAAAATATCTCACTGAAGGAGAAAGGATTCAAAATTCACATACTTCCCAGTTATCACGAACCTCACCTTTTATAGGACAAATCACCAATAGCCCGGGAAACAGCAAGCCGACCGTTTACTCGTGATACCCCACCCCACTGAACAACATAACCACCAGCAGCCTCCACTCTAAACCTTTCATCTTCTCTATCTGGATGATGATCTCTGGTCAATTCCTTAACAGTAAAATGTGCAAGTCCATTGGAGGCTGTTGATTTAAGGTAATTATAATCTCTTGATGTTGAAACAGCACTATTATCTCTTTGCTTTCTGTATAACCTTAATAAAGTAGCTGCAATGTTCAAGCACCAGGAAACGAATAACCTTAACCGTGTTTCTATCAATACCAGACAAGTAGTTGTGCTGGTGTGAATGACACTCTTTAACCAGACATGAAATAAGCATGACCGGATAAACAAGACTGGATAAACAAAACCAAGAAATATGGAAATTCACTATTCTAGAAATTTTTTTTCTGACCTTTAGCTTCTGCAGGGGACTGAAACTTTTCAGAGCACAGAAGAGCTTTGGAATCTCCAATGTTGGCAACTAAAACTTGGCCCTTTGCTATGAGTACAATAGTGGCTGTAGAACCCGAATCAAGATTCTTTCTGGATGCTTCCTTCACGGTTCAGTTAAATGAATGTCAACACAACAGAAATGGCATTGTAGCACACCAAAATCATAAGACACGCCAAATTGAACTTGCCTTAGAAAATGCTGCATCAATGTCATGAATTGCCCTTAACAATGCCTCCTTCAAAATTTCCAAGCGGAAAGAATCGTCAAATTTTGCTGGCAATGAGAACCTAAACCTGTAAAAGCATTCCCAAACTAAGTAATACACATCAACTATAAATCTAAAAATAAAATAAAATAAAAATGAAATGACATTGCAAAGTCCAGTGAAACTACACAGTCATATCTTTATAAAACATGTAATAAGAATAAAAATGAAAAATAATGCAAAAACAAAAGAACCTTTCAAAGTTCAACTCATGCTGACCAAGTTTTTCATCCCAATTCAGCACTTGGTAAACAATATCACGTTCTCCCTTTGTAGGCAACATTCCTGTGGATTTCTTCAGTGCAACAGAATATGTCGCATCCAAAAGAAAATATGTGTGCAAAGCGAAATACTCCAGTAAAAGTGTTGAAGCCATTTCACTAGCTTCAGCACCATTATGGCCATCAAAAACTGCTACAATTCCAACTGTAATCTCCTCAAGCCCTCTGCCACCTGCTCCAATTTCAAATTCTATAAATTTGAGAAACCATTGATAGAAAATAAAAGAGATATTGTACTTGCATATAAATTTTTATATTCATCAAACCAATCTGTACAATTGCCTAATTCCTTCCCTTCTCCTCATTTTGCCAACAGCACAAAATTAAAATTTTGGAACTGAAATTAAAAAACACAGAAACTTTTTCAATATCGTTATTATTATAATCATCATTTGAAACAAGAAGACCTCCAATTCAAATTTTGAAGGCAAAATAGCATGCTACCATGCTCATGCAATTTTCGCTGGTGCGTATTCTTTTGTTTGTTAATCATGATGAACATGTTACATCTACCAAACAAACCTTCACTTCAACTGGAAGAAAAAATAGTATACCTAATCAAAGTTCTTAGTCTACCAAAGATAACGAAAAAAAAAAATTGACAAAATTACCCAATAAGATCACAACTTCAGCACTCTTTCGGAGCTACTTTTTATTACCAAAAGAAAGAGACCACTAGTCTCAACAAGACATCTTTGTCACATCCCACATCACTAGCGAGAGTGGGCATAGATAAGGTTATAAATTTTGGGTTCTCCTAACTAAACAGAAGTGTTTTGGGTTGAAAATCTCAAGAAAAAAAACATGCTGAGTTGTGTGGCTAAAGCAAACAATATCTACTTCGTTATTAAGTCTGGGTCACTAGATTTAGTATGAAAGCCAATACATGTTATTGTTCCGTCCACCTCACAAGGATCCAAGGTCTAAAAGGAGAGAGATTGTCATATCCCAAATTACTAGTAAGAGCCTAGCTAAATAGAGGCACTTTGTGTTTTAGAAAATAAGTATTACTATTCTGGTCAACTCATGAGGATGTGACGTCTAAAAGAGAAGAGATTGTCATATTCCACATTGCTAGTAAGAATGAGTAAGGCTATGTTATAAGCTTTAGGTTCTTCTAGCCAAATAGACCTGTTAAGGGCTGTAAAACCCAATAACAAACTTGTGACGAGCTATGCACCCAAAGAAAACAATATTTGCATGGCCATTGGGCCCAGGATTTTACAATCTTATTTGGTGCAATTTCACTCACTTAACCGTATAAAACTAAAACATAATATGTTTCAATCCAAAATAAAATATGTATGCAAAGCAAAATAGTCCAATAAAGGTTTTGGGGCCATTTCACTAGCTTTGGGGGCACCATTATGACCATCAAAGATGCCAAATTCCAATTGCAAAGTGCTTAAGCCCTCTACTACCAGCTCCAATATCAAATTCCATGCATTTCAGCAACAACTTGAGTGAAATCAATGACATTGATATCATAACTAAACTTCTACATTCAACAAACCAATAAATGTAACTGCCTAAATTCTCAAGTGTATTCCGTCCCTTTTCCTCATGTTGTTGGCAGCACACAAGTATAAGTTTGGAATTGAAAATGGAAAAACATCTCAGAGTACCACATAAGTGTTGTCAGCCACAAGTTAAGTAAATACACCTCAAGCATCACCCAAGTCCACCAACTTCAGTAATGCTCGCATACCCACTGCAAGCATGAGGATATAATTTCTTCCAGGAAATATAAATGGGTGTAAAAATTGTCTTCAAATAGGGACATTTTGTCCATACTACAACTGCTTTGATCTAGAGCAGGTCCTGATAATTATACCTGAGCTAAAAAGTATCTATTATAAAAAATAAATAAACCTCAGATCACAATTTTAAAGGTCAAATAACATGCTACCATTCGAAGGCTTATACAATTTTCTCTGGTAAATAATATTTTGTTTGTCAGACACGAAGACCAATTTGCTTGAGCAAACAAACTTTCGATTCAAGGGAAAAAGAGAAAACATTAATCCCTTCAAGATGACAATATTATTTTTCTAGAATTACTTCAATAAGATGACCATCTCAGCAGTATTTTCGAGTAACGAGATAGCTTTCCTAATATTTTACTCGGAGCATTTTCATTTGCTTCCAAATTGAAAACAAAGTTGCTAACCCAGATTATTAAAATAGTCCATTTGAATGTTTGTCCACTAAACACTATACCAAATTTATCGTCTTAATCAAATTGCGGGATTTTTTTTTTGGGTAGGATTTTTTTTCTTTTGTTACTTTCAGTTCAAAAATGATAAATAAGTATCTGCTAATAAGCAGAGAGAGAGAGAGAGAGAGAGAGTTTTGATTAACCAGGAAAAGGAATGTGAAGATCGAGCGCGCAGAGAGTGCGATCCTCCTGAGATTTTCTTCGTCCCTGAAGCATGGCCGACTGGCAACGACTCTTGGTGCGTGGTGTCGAATCGTAATCTGAGAGCTTCCATCGAGGGCATTTTGAAGATTGAAACACCGCCGGTGCACCGCCTTCTTTGTACACTGTCAAACATTTCGACGATTCTCCGTTTGAAACCGTCGTTGAATATGCAATAAACGTTATTATTATAAGCCCTAAAACCGATAGATTCAACTTGGATCCACAAATTCTCATTATTCTAGTATAATTTTCCAAATTATCATTTTCCACGGTAGAAATTGAAAAGAGAGCGTAGCCGAGAATGATGGGGGATACGCCAGCCCTTTTCCTTCGTTCCTTTACCCTCCCTCTAAATTGAAGTGGGAAATTTTTAAATAAGCGTAAAGTTTGGGATTGTTTTCAATTTTAATCAAATTGTAAGGTTCGTTTACGATGAACCTGATTTTTATAAACTTCAACAAAAATTATCCATTTTGGATCATGTCAGCGGCACTTTGAAATTTGTCACATTAGGTAATACGATAATTAGTTACAGTTTGTTTTTCAATTGAAAATACATAAAATTTAAATTAGGTCTAAAATAATCTTTTTTTTCTTAAAATTATATATATATATATATATATATTAATTTCTAACATTATTATTTAATCTTAAAAAATTCGTTTTCATAAATTAATGAATAAAAAATAAAGTAAGATGATTACTCATACAAATAACAATTATGACTCGATATCAAAAACTTTATACTAAATTGAAAAATAAAAGGTCAGGAAAAAAAAATTATATCAAGAGAACAAAGGGTAGAAGGCAATAGTGAGAAGAGAAAGGCTAAAGACGACCTTAATAATTTTAATCTACCATCCTTAAGCAAGAGATCAAAATTTTTTGATTTTGTTACTTTTCTCAACAGTATACTTGTGATTTTGTGAATTGTGATTAAAAAAAAATTACAAGGGAAAGATTGATTCATTATAACAAAATGAGAAAACATATACAGACATATTTTTATATGAAATAAGCAACAAGAACACTTGCTGCCGTGAATTTTGAATAGCAATAAAAATCGAGATACGGAGAAAGACATTTTCTTTCATTAATGAAAGGTTAAGGATGGATGTTAACATCACCAATGCATTTATTTTTCGTGTAAATAGGAGGATCACATAACAATATCATATATCAATTTGGACGATTGTGTTCAATATGAACCAAAAATCCATTCTAAATGGGAATATTCCGATTCTAAAAATAGTTATATGAATTTGGAATGGGATAGGAAGGATCAAATTTCTATCATTGGTAATTGGTTCAAAGAGCTGACGAAACCAAATTGAGGGCAGTTAATCTTAAAGTCAAAATTAGAGTATTGCAAAAGATAAAAGGGTGCGGGGCTTGGCGGTAAAAAGAGTGTGTTGGATGGTAAGCGGGTTTGTATTCAATTTTTAAGGAATATATTTTTTATAAGAGTTTGAAATAATTAATAGATTTTAATCTAATTTATACAGTAATTCTAACATAATCCTACCATATTAAATGATATCGAATTAAACGGT
>JAVXUL010000001.1:20611880-20629416 GCA_035590515.1 Trichilia minutiflora
GTTAAAAAAAAAAAAACTAACTAAATTTTATAGTTTCATTGTCGTTCCGTTTCTTTTATTGTTTGAAACAGCGGTCAGTTTCAGGATTTTTACGAAGCAGCTCGAAAAGAAAAGGCGTAGATTGAAGCAACTGCCATGTATGTGGATCAGGGGCATGATGTTCCATTCCAGCGTCGTAAAGCGAGAGTACACAGATATTTGTACACCTATTAACATAATAAAAAATGTGAGACATATGTCGATACGGAAATAAGAGAGGAGTGTAGAAGTTTCTCGTCAAATAATTAAACTGGGAAGGAAGTTTCATTTTACGAATTTTGTATTATACTTTATCTATACTTCCAATATAATTTATTAAACTTTGGTCACAGTGCTGGTAATGTTGTAAACATTTCTTTTGTAAAAGTCGCATATTCAAGCCATCGAAATCATCCACCTTTTTACCAAAAACATACGCATGTATGCACTTCTGTACGATGGTCACATTGTGTTGTTTATTCAGGGTTTGAGAATCAACATCCATAAATTACAATAGGAATTCGCAATACCCCTCTGAATCTTATCTGCTTTTCCTTAAAAACAGATCAATATTTATGCACTTGTGCAGTTTGGCTGGTGACACGTACATGATTTATGTGTATGCCAACCTTGAGGACCAATTAAAATTTACCACGAAGGTCGTACCAAACCCAAACCTAGGATTCAAAGGACTAACCAGTCAAGTGATTGATCTTCTAGTACGACCAAGCAGGCAGCTTTGTTAAACAAAGATTTTGTATCAGTTTACAGTTTAGCTGCCTCCGAATCATTGGACAATAAAATCTCGCTTTACACACGCCATCTTTAAAGATACACTCGTTGAAAAGGCCAAAGGAAAATGATCTTAGGTCAAACTATGACTTGGAAGATAATTTTGTAAACCGCGTGACCAAAATTGGGATGGCAAATTAATAAACGACTGAGATTTTTGTATGATTTCTATATTGGTTTTATTTCATGGCACAGTGGTTTGCCAGGTTTGGTTATATGCGTAAAAATTAAATTTGGATAACAAAGCTATTGGTTATTGCGATCTTCAAAAAATCAATACTTTCGCGAAGCTTGTAGAAGGTTTTGTTTGGATAATATATTTTATATTCTTCAAGTTTTTGAAACGTAAATATCATGGACATATGGTTGCCTTTTGGAGTTTGGATGACAGCCGCGTGGCTTTCCATGGAATTTTTATTTTATTTTATTTTTTATGTTCGCTTGGTAAAATGTTAATAAAAAATTAAAAATCATTGGCGTTTTTCTAAATTTAAATAATGGCAATTTGTTTGCCACCAACTTGGCCAATATAGGATCTCCATTTGTTGATTCCAGAATAGCCCACTTGCTGCACTCGAAAGAGCTAAGAACAAACACGTGGCATTCTATTCCTTGCGCCTTTCTCTCATTATACATTATTTATTAATAATTAATTATTCTTTCTTAATAACAAACTTATTTTAGGCTTCAAACTTGGGTTTTAAGGTATCATTTGATTAATTTATATAACTTTTTTATACATAATAAATTTTAATTAATTTAATAAAAAATAAATATTTAATAATTATTATATTTAAAAAATAATTCAAATAAAATTTATAACCTAATCCCTTAAATATTTTAACAAAAAATTCTTATAACTTAAATACAGATAAATATTAACAGTTATTATATCAAAATTTTATTATCAAATCATCTTTACTAAATAATTATTTAATTCATACGCTGTCTTCTTCCAATGGCGATTGAATAGAACACCTTACAATCAAAACATTAGTATTTAATAAGGTCTTTTTTTATTTTAATTATTTATTCCCCACCAACCAAGCATAAAGCTCTTCATAGCTCGTAAACCCTTCGATAAAATTTTCTGGATTTCAAGCAAATCAAGAAGTATTATCAATGATGTCATCCAATTATGGGTGGTTTCCTTTCTCCACCAATCAGGTTTTATAAAACGATCGTGGCAAACAAATACCACAAATTTAATATATTTATATAGTTTTTTAAGATCTCACTAATTTTTTTTTCTTTTTTATAAAGCTCTATACGATGCCTCCACTATACTTGATACCCGATGTAAGTTCCAGAACTTTCCGAAGAACCACTCTCTCTCAACTCTATTGCTAAATGTAGAAAGAATTGCTGATAAGAATTTTCTTTTTTGTATATAAAATATATAAAAATATAAGTCCTTATAGATCTAGAACTTTCGAAATCCATTATTTTAATCAACCCATTAATGTTATTTAGGCCTTTTACTTGTATATCCGTAGCTTCATTTGCATTTGGCTATGACGGTTTACCTACGTTTGTAACGGCATAAACGACTTTCCTGAATAAGAAAACAGAGCTTCAAGCCGCGTGTGATGAACGAAAGAAGAAAAAATATCTCGTGTCACACCGTGTTCTTTTTTTTTTCTTTTTTCTTTTTTCTTTTTTTGGAATTCATCGTGATCTCCAGTTTAAATATCTGTATATAAATACATCATATGATTAACCTCTTCATTTTGCTTTAAATACCAAATTCCTTTTTCTTTCTTTCTAATTTACTTGCCTTAGGTTATCAGGTATTTCGAGTCTCCTCTCCGTCCTCTGTTTTCTGCTTTTGAAATTCAGCTCTTGTTAAACCCATTTTTTTCTTTCTACCTAAACCAAAAACATTTAAATTATCAGAATCTTTCTAGGATATTCAGCAACCTGTTAATCCTTCAATTCAATAGGTTCAGTAATCAATAATTCGCAAGAAACTAATCGAGTATGAACCCTTATTACGTAGTAAAAGAAGAGTACCTCGGGTCGAGTTCATCGCAGTCAGGCGATGAACACCAACCATTACTGATGCCGCCACCGCAGCCATTGGAGGGACTACACGATACAGGCCCCCCACCATTTTTGACCAAGACATATGAAATGGTGGATGACCAAAATACAAATCACATAGTTTCTTGGAGCATTGGAGGTGGTAGCTTTGTTGTTTGGGATCCTCATGCTTTCTCCACTGATCTTCTTCCAAAATACTTTAAGCACAATAATTTCTCTAGTTTTGTCAGGCAGCTCAATACTTATGTAAGTCCTCTTCTCAATTGATAATCCATTCACTGATTTTTCGGTTTTCCTTTTAGTATTAACAATCAAATTTCGTGTCTTGAAGAAAATCCAAGAATAGTTTCCTGGTTATAATTTCAGTCATTATTTGCTCTTTTCTTTTCTTTTGCCTTTTTTCCATCCCTTCACCCATCTGGGCTTTAATTTCAATCAGCATTGGCTTTTAGTTTTCCATCAAATAAGGGTTTTGTTTAATTCATCTCCCATTGACTCTTGACTGGTGTTTTTTTTTTTTTCATCAAGCTATGGGGTGAATAAGTGGTTGTTTTCTATTGGTTCTTGATATGACAAATATCTGTATGCTTATTGGATTCTCAAATGCCGCCCTCCGATTGGTTTGATGTTTATTAAACTAGTGAGGTCTGATAAGGTTCTTAGAGGGTTCTGGAAGCACACGCGCTTTTACGTGATAAATCAATTTTTTTATTTTGAGTCGGTGGGATGTTCACTGAAGCGTTCTGTCACATTAGTTTGATTTTTTTATTAACAGGTTGCACTTCAGTGTTCCTATTTTTATTACCAGTCGTTGTTTCTCGACGTGGGACCTTGATCAATTTCTTATTCGCTGCTGAAGGCAGGAGTGCAGTATTCATCACAAATTGTTTAATTTTCTGCTTAGCAAGTGCTTGAATGCTTTAATCAAGGATTACTCGTTTCTAACATCTTTACTGTACACATCTTAAGTGAATAGAAATTCAGATTTACAAATTCATAATTTTGGATATTTTGACAATTGATGCTAAATTTAAACTCATTTTTGTTGCAGGGTTTTAGAAAGATTGATCCGGATAGATGGGAGTTTGCCAATGAAGGATTTCTTAGGGGTCAGAGGAATATTTTAAGGAACATTAAAAGAAGAAAGGCCGCTTCTCAACCTCTTCCTCCACCTCAAGCTTTTGGTCCTTGTGTTGAAGTAGGCCAATTTGGACTGGACGGAGAAATTGAGCGTTTGGTGCGTGACAAACAAGTTCTGATGTTGGAACTAGTGAAGCTTAGACAACAGCAACAGAATACTAAAGCTTATCTTCAAGCCATGGAACAAAGATTACAAGGCACTGAAAAGAAGCAGCAACAGATGATGTCTTTCTTGGCTAGAGCAATGCAAAATCCCGCCTTTCTCCAGCAGCTAGTTCAAGAAAAAGAGAAGAGAAAGGAGCTTCAAGAAGCTATGACTAAGAAAAGAAGAAGGCCAATTGATCAAGGACCTAGAGGAGTTGGTTGTGGGGAATCAAGTCATAGTAATGATGGAATGACTTCCATTAAAGCTGAACCTTTGGAATATGATAATTACGGGTTTGAAATGTCAGAGCTGGAAGCACTTGCATTGGAAATGCAAGGATATGGCAGAACAAGAAGAGAGCAAGAGGAAGAACAAGAAGAGATGGTGCCTCCAGAGAGTGGAGATAGAGAACTTGATGATGGATTTTGGGAAGAGTTATTGAATGAGAGGTTTGAAGGAGAATTAGATATACCAGGTAACGAAGGGGGTGATGATGAAGATGTGAATGTATTGGCTGATCGTTTTGGTTATCTGGGTTCAAGTCCAAAGTAGTTGCTTAACGTTTTTGCCTACTTGTTAGCATGATCAGTTCGTTGATGACAATTTCACTTTTGGTAGGAAGCTAATTGCTCAACCGATTGTTTGAATCTCCTCTTGGTATTTGGGTTACTTGACATGCCATTAGGTCATGATTTTCACCTTGATCATTTCTTTGCCATTGATGACAGGAAAGCAGAGTTAACGAGCACTGTATCAGTGGAAAATGTTTTGTTCCTGGTTTTTCTAACCCTGTATTATATTCTCTTGTCCCAATTTCAATTCTGTATATATCTTGTTCAGTTAAATTTTTTTTTCCGTCTTGGTTAGGTCGAAGCAGTGCCCGGAAGAGTTTGTGGTAGTCTCTATCATGATTTGTCTCAAGCCTCTAATTTTTTTTTTTTAACCTTGTGTTCACACCTCGAAATCCACTGTTTTGTGCCTGATACATTTCATTCTAGATAATTACTTTTGCTGCCTCTTGAACTTTTCTTTTGGCGTCAAATGTTAGATTTTCCCGAAGCCGTTGAAATGGACAAAGACGTAGCTGCATGCTTTTTCCTGGAACCACAATCCGGATTTATTGCTACTGGGACAAAGAATCATTGGCAGTTATTTGGTCGGTCCAATATATTTATTTCATGCCCTCTTTCTGTTATTAATACTATGAGAATTGATGGAACCATGCAGTTGGCGACGCGACAAATATCATCATCCTACGTTGTTTACTATGTAGATCTTTTGCATCCGATGGCAATTTGGTTCTCATTGGTCATTTTCAACTCCATCGGCTTCTGAATGGTAAATTTTTTAACCCTTCACCCGTCACCATAACCAAACAAAACTAGTTTATTGTAACAGTATATCGATAATGTTGCTATCAATCTTTTGTAGCAATTGAAGATGAGATGAAAATGCTGCAATTGAATGGCAGTGGCCTTTAAAACTGTAGGCCCAGCAATGTGGAAATGGTCAACAAGTGTAGCTTCAATTCACTGGTACAACAAATAGAAGTTTGCTATTGGACAAAAAAATCAGTTGGTAGTTAATAACACTTGGTCGGTTCAATGTATATTTGAAATTTTCAACTTGTCTTCTTTCACTTATTCGTGAGAACAACTGAAAGAACATGCCGGTAGTATTATCATGATGTTGCGTTATATGCATTGGAGATTTTTTTGTGGCATTGTCATTGGGCTCTTCTATGGTCACTTTCACACTTCATGTAGTCATAAGTTAGATGCAACTCCACCTTTGCGCGTAACAGCTGCTATCATTGTTTCCTTATTGGGTCTTGAGGCGAAGTTTTAATTTGAGTTTAGAAGAAAAAGAAAAAGAAAGAAAGGGTAGCAATAACTGCTCTGTGTATTTTTTATTTCTATTTAGTTGTAAGTTGTGTTCCGGTTTACGCTGGTTCTGGGAGAAAATTGTGTATAAGTACACTAAATTCAATATTTTTTTTATAATGTCACTTTATTTTATTTAAAAATTTAAATACAAGACCAAAAAAACAAAAAATGTAGATCTACAGCAGCCACCGGTGGCAACGTGGCCAGCATCCGGCTGGTCAGTGTGCAACATCCTGAGGCCGACAGTCAACGTATTTTTTTTTTCTTCTTATTTTGTATGGAACAGGTATTTGCACAAAAGCACATAGCATATAAGATAAAAAAATAAAAAATAAAATTATTTATTATTTATTATTAATTTATATAAAGAAATTGATCAATAGATATAGTAATAATGCTATAAATAAGTGTGTATATATATTTTTAAAAAAAAAAAGGAGAGAGAGGCCAAGTTTGGTTTGAAGAAATAAAGAAATGAGGAAAATTAATAGAAATAAAGAATGTAAATTATTATATTTATTTTCAAAAACAATATTTTTGTTTAAAATTTATTTGTATTTCTTATAAATAATTTTATTACATACTAATTTTATTTTTAAATTTTTAATAATTAAAGTATTAACATAGTTAAATAATTTCAAACTTTTTTTTCAAATACAAATGAATTGAATTTTAAAATTTTAATAATTAAATAATAATTTGAAATTTGAAATCTGAATATATAGAAATTATATGTTGTTTCATCAATAATTTTGAGAAGTTTTTATTCCCTGGAATTATTTTTCTTTTCTTCTTTTATTCGTCAAATCAAATAAAAATCTTCCTATTATCTCAAATTTTAATGAAAAAATGACATAAATAATCATATTTTGACACATAATTTTAAAAATAACCTAATTCAAAAAATATTTTTAAATTTAATTAAAACATCTTTTGAACTATTTTATCTTTCAAAATTAAATAAAGATAAGTCATCCCCCTCTAACTTTATTTTTTAAAGATAATAAATCAAATCCGCATATAACTTTTCTTTTTTCAACTCATCTTCAATCCGTGGATTCAATTAAACAACGGCACAACCTACGATTTTTGATCATTTTTTTATTTAGCCAAAAATTAAAATATTAATGAAATCAATATGTGTAATAATATATATATATATATAAATGAAATTTAGAAGTACGAAAAATGATAATATTATTTATATATTTTTAAAAAGTAGTTCGTCAGAGGGAAACAAACACTATCAAAATTTGTTATCAAGTAAAACTATATTTGTTATTAAGAGTGATTAATTTTAATAGTCGAAAAAATAAATTCAAGAATATAAAAATAACATATTTTGATTGTGATTTAAAAAAACTTAGTATACCATTAATTTTGAAAGTCAACTTAAATTTGAGTGTAAGAATTTTAACCGATTTTGAGTGCGAGCATAAATTAATTTTGAGAGTAATAAATGTTAAATTTGATAATGATAATTAAATTGATTTCAAGAGTGATAAATGTTAAATTTGAAAATGATGATTTAAATGATTTTCATATTGGTAATATAGCTAATTTATTTTGAGAGTGAGGCAATAAAATTTAGAGATGGAAATTACATATTTTGGAGAGTGAGAATACACTAATTTTGAGATAGAGAATTTAATAAAATTTAAGAGTTTAATTATTTATTTATTACGACGCATGTGTATATATATACATACCTTCTTCTTTTTTATTTCTTTTATAATTGTACATATTATTCACACAAAAATGGACATACTTCATGGTATAACATAGAATTTTTAAATAACATATTTTGATAAAACTCAAAATTCAACTTTTAAAAAAACACTAAAAACGAAGAAACCAAAAAATAAACCCAATAAAAAGTTAATTGGCATATTTATTTGTATTTTTTATAAAAAAAAATTTATTACATACTAATTTTATTTTTAAAATTTTAATATTTAAAGTATTAACATATTTAAATAATTTCAAATTTTTATTTTTAAATACAAATGAATTGAATTTTAAAATTTTAATAATTAAATAATAATTTGAAATTTGAAATCTCAATCTATAGAAACGATTCGTTGTTCCATCAATAAAAATTGTTAAGAAATTTTTGTTCACTCAAATTCTTTTTCTTTTCTTCTTTTATTCCTCAAATCAAATAAAAAGCGTCTTATTCTCTCAAATTTTAATATCCTCATTCCTTAAGAAATTTTTGTTCCCCATATCTGAAACCAGAGCCAAGAGTGTTTATAGTAGGAAGATGAATAGATGATAAATCTTTGATTTCATATCCTTAAAAGCAATTTATGAATTAAGAGGTCATTCGTATATTGTCTATTCTAATAAATAAAAGAAAAATAGTTTTGTTAAGAAAGTCTGGTATCCAAGATACCGGGATGAGTTATTTGGGCATAATACGTTCTACTCCTTTGTTCGACACTTTGTTCTTTATACTGGCATCGATATTAGCCTAAGTGTGCAATGGAATCGAAGAGGCCGAAAAATTTGGTTCATTGGTTGAGGATATTTTCGTCATAGCGAAACAATTTTTGGTTAGAATTATTAAAAGGCGATATTTTTATTTTCCGATTTTGCGAAAACGAGAGAACATCCTGCAAGAAGACGAGTCAAGAGCGAACGTCTGGCCACTCTCTGACCGTCGTCTCTTCATATTTCTGCAGAAAAAATGCTCGACCATTCGACACATTTTCTCTTATTCGGTCAGTATTGCTCCCACTAACCGTCTACTAAATTATTAAAATTTCAATTTTCAAGTTTAATTTGGTTGCTACCTTAACAAATGCAATGCAGTGTATTTCACTTGAGAGCGAGTTAGTTAGTAACAATCTATTCACATAATTAACGAAAATGGTCTGGACTCTGGATAACTTAGTTGGTTTTTTGTTTCTTATCACTGTTGAATTGACCGACAATGGTCCAAGCTCTAGGACGGGGCTTAATTGTTCGATAAACAAAAATTTTCATGGAATTGGTCCGCATAATAGAACACTGATACTGACCAAGGCATCTAGTGTGTTATCTTAAAGCATTTCAATGATCATATAGAATCAACTTACCATGATAGCAATTTTTTTTTTAGGGTACATGAAAATTATATTTTTGGAGTTTTTTAGAGAAAACTGAGATGTCAAAACGACTTCAAACGCAAAATTTAGCATGGGTAATGTCAGAGTCTGGGCATGGAAAATCATCGCTTTAAATTAAATGCACCCAATCCTGCTGCCATCAGAATTCGATTGGGAATTCATATTTCTGGCTTGGGCTATGTTAATATATCTACTGCCTTTAGAGATGAGCAGTTCCTTACCTTGGTTTTTATGAGATATTGATGATCTGCGAATGATTTTGTCTAGATACAATTAGTTGGTTTGTGTCATTAATATTTTAGGGGAAGTCTACTTGATTCCAAATTTGTATATAGCATTAACATTTAGTGACTTTATACTGGGTTTTATTACATAATTTGATGCAGCAAGTTTAGTAGCAGCCTGGCTTGTCTGATAGTTTTATCTATTGAAAAATTATAATTTGTTCTAAATTCATGCTTATCACTCTAAACAAACCTGAATACACCTGAGAGTGTTATTGTGGTTAGTTTTTAATTTCTTCATTGTGACATTTGTTGGTGTTGTTTGCTTTGCATAGGTTTTATTGGTATTACATTTATCCATGGTAACTGTAACAAGAAGGCCTCTCCTTTCTGTAAGCATATCATAAGTGAATCGTGGTTGCTTATTCCCAAGGCCTAAAATATGCATGTTATCCTTGATTTATGTGTGTGCTTATACATTTCCTGCCTATCACAAATGGATTGTTTTGAAATTTTTTTTTTCTTTGGGAGGAGGAACCATCTGTATACTTCATATTTGTTTTGTGGAGATTGGATTTAACGTGTGACTAACAGATAGAAAATGGTTTATTATGTACAGAAATAGTTATAATTAAAGTCTGAATTACAATTGAACATGACATTAACCATAGTTTTACTTTTGATATTACACAGATGATTTAACTATAAAATTGAAGGAAAAATATTACTAATAATGTAATATTCACCTTTGAATTACTTTGAAAATTTTACTCATGCATACCAAGTGTAAACTTATCACAGAATTCACATATGAATCCCATTCCCCAATAAATTTAATTGGGGTGGGGGGAAGGGGAACGGGGAATCCTCAATCAATGAATGGGCTCCCCATCCCCATTTTATTTCCCCCTTTCACTAATTTATAGTTGATATTCAGTGTTTTTATAATACAAAACTTAAATATTTAATTAACTTAAACAAAAATATTATTAAAATAGTATTAATAAAAATATTGTTAAAAATCGAAACAGAATCCTTAAATAATATTAAAACAATGAAATATCATTGATGTTTAATAATTAATATAAAATAAAATAATAAAATAATTAATGTTTTAATACTATGCAGCAACATTATTATTGTTTTCTTTATTTTTTGCTTAGTTCTCTTTATTAAAGTCACATGAGATTGAAACCTTCAGTCCTATTCAATTTAAAAAATATTTATTATGAAAAAATTTACTTCACACACACACACACACACACACACATATATATATATATATATATATATATATATATATATTGTGGGGAACGGGCTGCGGGCGGGGGGGGGAGTACTATACCAATCCCTCCCCACCCCATTAAAAAGTTGGGGATAAATTTCTCCCCATTACCATAAGTTAGTTTCTGTTATCCCAGTTTGGGCTGGGGTGGCCCCAAATCTGTGGGGGGATTTTTCCATCCCTAATCAATCAGGAGGAATATCATTTATTTACCATTGGTATTTTTACAGGATAATAATTTTTTAGGGTGCCCTGGATTCATTAGTTCAGAAACAAGCTTATTCTACAGAACTTCACTTCTTTGAATTTCAGCAAATCTCACTAATATATGTAAATATATTACTCCTTTCTTGGAAATTGAGTGACATTAATTTATTACGAGTATTCCATGCTTAACTATGGGTTAGTCTTTTCTTTTGACGATTGCCTACTAATGGACACGTCACTGATATTTCCCCAAGATTCTTCTGGCTTATGAGTGATGTGGAATTAATGTGCACAGTAACAGCCGGTCAACAAGTAGAAAAATGCCTCTATGGATGTGGTTCCACCTTAGATCGATTTATCTGAAAGATGCTGTGCAATGAAAAGGGAAACTTTGTGTCTGGAAATAAGTAATATTGGGCCTGCTCTTGTCCTAAAGAGAGAAAAAATTTTCTCCTTTTTTAGGATGCTCAGCTTTCAAAGATGTAATTTAGATGCACTAATTATGTGAACTTTTTATATTTAACAGAGTCAGTTGTGAAAAGAAAGAAAAAGATGTGAATTTGTTGATGTTCTTTACTTGCTTAAACAACATAATGGGTTAAACAAGTTAATTTTAAAGTCAATAATATAATGATGCTATTCATATCAAGAACATGGTTGCAAGAGTGGGTGATCTTGTTTTATTTATTTTTCTGTGTAGATTTTACTTACATGACTTAGTGGGTTGCAGTATGGCGGACATGGTATTATTATATGCTTGAAAGGAACATTTCTCATCCTTTTTCTGTGATGAGGCTTTTGGAATCAAGAACTGTGTACCGAGACAAAATAAAAAGGGTAGCAGGTAAATGCCTTGTGGATGGTTGAATTAATGCAGTTCATATGCAACTAAAGTAGGTGTTTACACGAGTAAGATGTTGTTTTCATTGATGTTGCAAGGAAGGAGGTGAAGATTTACTTGTGAAAACGGCGATTAAGAAGTTATGACTCGATCAATTGAGATAGTAAAACAAGTGGCTACTAATTGTGTTGATTTCCAAAATGGTAATTACGTATCCAGCCAAGTATAGATGGAAGAAATCCTGAATAATTTTATTTAACTTGATTATCGTTACATCTATTTTTTCATTGCTTCCGGTTTTATTTTTGTAAATACATTTTATGTGCAATGAATCCTCACATTTCTTTTGTTCAATCTTTCCATAGTTTTACTTTCAGAAACAACATATGCAGATTTTCCTGGTTTTTTGATAGTTGCCAGGATTATATTGTGAGATTTTACTGTCACATATGCAAAAATATATATGTCAGCCAACTAGAATTCCTGTTTTGACTGTTTGAGATAGCCTGGTTAACATCCTGAAATTGTACAAGATCACGGTAAATAGTAATCTGATATGAACATGTCACTCGCCTGAAAAGTCAACAAGAAGATGCTGGCCATGAATGCCAGTTGTCAGTCCCAATATGTATGATTAGCTGTCTTAGTATGATGGTCCGCCATCCAATTCGATCTGTTGATGTCACCTAATGTTTATGTTGATTTGTTAATTTCATTGCTAAATTTCATGGGATATTTATACCCCACATGTTTCCTGGCTATGAAGGTGGTAGTGTCCAGAGTAATCCCTAGTTTAGAACTTGGTAAACATAGAAGCTTTTTTGGTACCAAGAGAAAAGGAAAGAAGGAAAATTTGCAAATGTTGTGCTGTCTCTGTGAAGTTCCTTAGAACTTGTTATCCCTCAGCATTCTTTAGACATGGATAAAACGAAAATTGCTTCTGCAACAAATTTATGCATATAACTGCTTTCCTACCACCTCTAGTGTCCTACCATAATTTTATGGACCGGCTATATGCTCCATTGAGTACCAATGAAAAGCGTGCATATCTATTGCTTGCCTCCCAAACAGAACTTGAGATCCCAATAGGAATTTATTTTGATCAAATATTTTGAAGAATGCTAGGAGTTGTAATATTGCTTTACTACGTAGCATCCCACTCTGGATGCTTGTCGCTGAATGGACAACTTTTTGAAGTTTTAATGGTCATCCGAGGGAAAATATTGAAAAAAGAAAAAAAGGAAGTCACAAGGAACTTACTGTTTTGTTGCATTTAGACGGAGATATTCTTTTAATGTCTTCCTTACCTGTTTAATGGGAAATGCAGAAATGTCCAAAGACGCAAATTGTGGTGGATTGATTATATTTTCAGTTGTTTGTATTTGTCTAGTGGGACAACTTGTCGATTTGATACCAAGTGGTGACAAAATGTTGGTTCATCCTTGCTAATCTAATGATGGTCTATTACCTACATTTTTAAAGTTCTATCATTACAGGAGTGTTATTAAGTTCTTGTCATGTTTTTAAGTATTGGTACGATGTGCACGATTTTAGCATGCGAGTATACCGTCATTCCATTTAGTGGTGGGCCTAATGTGGTAAATACTGACGGAAAGAGGAAAAATTGTCAACGATGGTGAGATAGACCAGTAAGCTCAGAAAGTTTAAGGTCTATTGAGATGGATAGTTTCCATGTCTTCATAGTAAAAGTTAGATTGCTATCAGAGTTAGAGGAGATACTTGTCAATGTTAATCAAGCGATATGCTTCAATTGGAGGCTTCATGACTTCATTTTTGTCAGAGGGGCGACATAACGGATATATAGTTCAATGCAAAGAATCCAGAAGAAGGTTTGTTATCTTGACCATGCTGACCAATCTACCTATCAATAGTTGTAGACAATGATACAACTTCCTTGTAACTCTTGGAAATCGGTAGCAAGGTAACAATTGTTTTTCATTTACAATTTATTTATTTTTTTTAAATCAGCATAGAATGGATTCTAGTTACTTTGTGGAATCATGAACAGCATTGCAGGGAGTTTAGTTCTACATTTTGTTTTCTTGCTCGTACCATTATCGTGGATTGAGTGTGCGTTCAATCGCATAACAGGCTTTTGGATTTTAACGCAAGTCTGTGCGTCTATTGGAAGCACGTGAGTTTAACACGTGTACATATTGAAGTTTCAGCGCTTGTGACTGAATCTATACGCCAAAAGCTTTTTCTTATCTCACCTTTCTCGTGAGGTAATGATCGATGCTTTAGTACTATGGGTCCTACCGTCGCAGCTGCGGGGGGGCTGTCTTTGTCTTTAGGGCTTTTGAATGCCCTGAGCACAAAATTCAGGCCCATCTATCATCCCAATTATTATCGCAATTATCTCGGAGAAATGAAATGAAACTCCATTTTATATACATTAATAGTTTAATAATTAGAAGAAAAAAAATTCTCAAAATCTCCATATATGTTAGTAGGACCCATTTGGAATATAATAATCACTTGTAATTCCATCAATGAAATTACCTATAATTCTTAACTTATAAAATATATTTGATAATATTAATTTTTGATAGAATTTATTCATATTTTAATTTTATTTCATAATCATAGTTGCGGAGAAAAAAATACAAGTAGTTGTATGGTTATAATACCTTAATATCAAATATAGTTTTAAATTAATTTAATACTATTTAATAATGTTATTAACATGCAGCTGATGAACAATCCACATATTCCTCGGGTTTTATGTGTGTATATATATATATATATATAAAGAAAAACAGTCAGCCCTAAGTAAGTTATCTAATGGCAAATAAATGAAAAAAATTTAGTTTGGCCACAAAATCTTGACCGGTGTGACCCAAATGAACACAAACGACAAAATATGTAGAACTCCATGGCAAAAGGATACAAGTGTTGTTGCAAGCATTGGGAATAATTTCATCCTCAAGGGCAATGAAACAAAAACTGAGAGAGAATCTGTTAATAGAAGAACCCGTGAACAATGTATGGGCCCAGGTGGGTACTGTTCTTTTTGTCATTCATCAATAGCAATAATCAATATGATTCACTGCTTTCCTTTGAATGCAGCATTACATAACACGTAACAAAATCAAAATGATCAACATGGAAGAGTAACAACAATAACCAGTGAAAAACTAAGACGTGATTGTTACCATAACTTGATATGATGAGTACCCTTTTTTTGTCTTTTTTTACTTTAACTTGCAAAAGTGATATATTCTTCACTTGTTACATTTAATCTTCTCTCCCTCTCCCTCTCCCTCTCTTTATTCCTAAATTACTATTTTGACTATGAGATACGGCCGAACTAGTTGGGATATATTACTAATATTAATAGGCAAAACCGAGAACTTTAGGCGTTATTTCATATTGATTATACACTTTGCAGTTGTATGTAACTTACACTAAATTAGATAATTGACCGCTCTATTACCCATGGAGTTTTAAGATTTTACTAGAAGACAAAGAATTGGCCTCCATTTGAAGATATTCCCAGTTTGTCAAATGACTAATCTTTAACTAAAATCATAATGAAGAGAAGATGGTTATTAGTCATTTCTTGCGTCATCAGTTTTCAAAACTGCATGTATATATGGTTTCCGAGATGTTTCTACTTCACTAATTTATAAACCTTAGATACATATAGTAATTAAGAATTACTGCTGCTTTGGAATGAATGAAACGCGGAAGCTGATCAAATGGGGTTTAATTTTATAGTTTGAATTGAGCCATACCAATACGTGTAATGTGCATCTACAAGCAACAGCATGGCTTTTTAGCCCTAAAGGTGAATCAAAATGAAGCATAATATAAACCTCATCTTATCCCAAAAGAAAAGGAACATGCATCTTACTCAAAAGCCCTACTGATTCAATGGATTGATTGAGATCAAAAGACATACATAGGATTCCAAAGGATATATATAAGAGCATAGAACAACATTCTATTGTACATGGAAAGGTCATCACAAGGCAAATGGCTCCTACATAAATCTCTCAGATTTTTGGCTTATGACATTATATTATTGGCTTAATTTCTGTGGAAGCTACTTTGTGCCTCATCTGATTAGCCGTTTAGGATGAATAAAGAGGAGTTGCATGCCATATATGTTTATGTCACGCATAACCTCTAAAGAAGGGGAATCCCTTATATTTTTGGTCACAATTACAATTCTAGTCACCAATGTTTTACAAATTCAACTACATAGATCAAGTTAAGATGGAAAAATGAAGAGGATAAATGGTCAATTTTGCTATCTCTCTTCATGGCTTTCGAATAGGGTTTGGAATAAAAAAAGTTAAAGAAGACGGAAAAAGGAAGTCGCCTTCCAAATTTCTCTTGGTGGGGGTTGCTTGAGGACTTTCACTGTACACTATGAATGTGAAAGAATAATTACAAAACAAATGGAGGCAGAGATGGGAGAAAAATCCTCAGCAAAATAATGGAAAACAAGAATATTATTTACTTGTCAGTCCACAAAGTCTGCAATAATTCATTCATAAAAAAAGGCATACGATTATCACAAAAGACTAGATTTTGATTGCCTATAGGTACGATTTTGTGTATGAATGAGTACCTAGGCCATAAGCTAAAGAGAGCAATATTTTAAAGTAGGACGTTATTGAATTGATAAATGATGTGAATTTCATTAGCTAAATTAATCATTAATGTCTAAAGTGTACGTATTACGAGAACGATATTTTAATTAACTCGTGGAATGGGAAACTAATAATTTAAAGGATGATGAATAGCATAATTAATAAATTATTAAAATTTTAATAATGTATGGTTTAGACTAATTATTAAGCTGTATAAGGATAAGGTAGCTGAGCCTGAGAGTCAATCATCAATAGATCAATCAATTGGTTGTGGGGTATTTGAAAAGGTTAAGGTGCCCTATCTACTATTTCACTTTGCCTTTGCCACTCTACCTCCAAGCTTTTAAAGCTTCTGGTCGTTCTTCTCTTCTAAGTCCTTTGGTAAACAATCCCTCCTTTTGATAAATATCATTCAAATCAAGGCCCTTTTAGAGTTTGGGTGTTTTATAACAGGAACAAAGGAAAAGGCCGAAAGTGCCAACGTCATACTCTAAAAGAAAATCAAACTATATATTAAAATTTATGATAAAATTAAGGAAAAATTTTTGCTGAATCAAGTGGGTTGATTCTTCCTAGTCTTTGCTTGTGGTAGCTGCCTCTTTTCTCTCTCTACTTTGCAGAATTCTTAGCCTTTTTTCCACCCGTAATCCTTTTCTCATGTTTTCAAATTTTATTTACCACCCCTCTTTCCTCAGTCTGCCGCTATAATCATCACAACTTGTACCCTATCAGCTACAATTCCCAGTTCAGCCACTGAAATTTCCCTTTCTCTTCGTTTGTTGTATCTCTCTCTCTACTGCTTTTTATACACATATAGAGAGAGAAAGAAAGAAAAAAGAGGGGTTATTAGATAGTGGAGAGGTTTAAAGAAAAACGATCTTATTGTCTGTTTTTTCCAAGTTTTGATTATTGCATGGGAGAAGAGAACTCCCGATGTGTTTTAAAGGAAGAGAGGTTCGAAAGAGATATATTTCAATTGTGTTGCAGAGTTGCTCAGATAAGCAATCCATGGCCAGATAGCGACCAGGAGAATAACCCATCATCATCATCTCTTCACGAGATATTTTTCCTTTTGCTATCCAATGAATGATGCCCTTCTGTGTCTATATGTCACTGCCACCTGTTCGTCAACAAAGCTGCGTTTAGTTGTGTCCAAAACACTGATTCTCTTGTTTTGAGCTGCTTCTCTTCTCTTGTTGTTTCTTTAAAGGTGCAAAGAGAGC
>JAVXUL010000001.1:20629516-20672807 GCA_035590515.1 Trichilia minutiflora
ACATGATCTCAAATCTCAAAATGTATTAATCCAACATCACTCAATATTAATAAATAATAAGTCTAATATCATTATTATCATTCAAATATAATCAATCATAATCAAATATAAAAGTTAAAAAAATCAGATTTAATTTTTTTAATCAAATAGACTCCGGTTCACAGATTAAATAGATTAATCTGCTTAAACTGCTTGTTAAACAGATTAAACCAAATTGATCTATAAATTAAACGAACTTATTTTTTTTGTCCTAATTTACTTAAATGATAAATTAAATAAACAAGTCCATAGACTACTAGTCTATTTAACAGCTCTAAATTCAATGATATAATATATCATATATAAATAAAAAAAAAATATCGGTCTATAAAATAAAGTCAAAAGTAAGAGTTTTATAAAGTTCTATTTGGGAAGGTTAACGGCCCAAATCAAGGGCAGATTATGTTCTTGGGCTTACATTGGTCTGTTGGGCCTTGCCTTTGTATACGTCCAATTCTTTTTTTTTTTTGGGTTTTTTTAAGGAAACTGTGTAGCGAATAACGAAATTAGATGGGAAAAAAATTTGACAGTTTCTAGTTTCGTTATCGTTCCCTTGAAATCAAAGAAACTGCCTTATTACGTGGATAAGGGGGCATAATGTTCCAACCAGTACACTAATATAATACAGATTCCGGGACATATGTCGATACGGAAATAAGATAAAGTGTAGAAGTTTCTCGTCAAATAATTGAACCGGGAAGGAAGCTTCATTTTCATTAATTCTTTATTATATTTATCTATACTTCCAATAATTTATTGGACTCTGATTCACAGTGCTGTTAACGTTGTAACCATTTCATTTGCTAAAATTGCATATTCAGCCATTGAAATCATCCACTTGTATGCATGGAATGTACTTACTTGGGACCTAAAAGATACGCATATGTGCTGCCATTCTGTACGACTGTCTCTTAGTTTTGTTTATTTTAGAGCACGAAAAGTCTATATGAATTATAATCGGAATTCGCACTACTAGACCTGAAATATCCCGTCTTGATCTTACTGCTTTTTCTTATAAAAAATCAATATTTATGCACATATGCAGTTTGGCTGGTGACATTGACACGTACATGCATGAATTCTGCTGTGCATGCCAACCTTGACGACCAATTAAAATTTACCACGAAGGTCGTACCGAGGCCCCAAATATTGGATTGAAAGGACTAACCAGTCAAGGGTTTGATTTTCAGTACGACCAAGTAGGCAGCTTTGTTATCGAAAGATTTTGTATTAGCTTAGCTGCCTCCGAATCATTGGACAACTAGATTCTCACTTTACACGTGCCACCTTTCCAGGTTGACTCATTGAAAAGGCATAAGGAAAACGATATTAGGTTAATTAAAAAACGTTAAGAGATTTTTATGTCATTTCTGTAATGGTTTTATTTCATAGCACAAGGAGTTTGGTCTGGTTATTTATAAAATTTAAATTGAAAGAATAATTTTTTTTTATAACAGAAGTGTTCGGATTAATTCTTGCATATCTTAATTAATTCTAAGAGAGAGTTAGTACAGTATTCCACTGTTGCGATTCTCTCTTAAATTACAATATATCTTAAAAATTAAATTCAGATTATGCATCTAACCACATAATCAAAAACTCATTTTTATCAACGTAACTAATTATAAGTGGGTGAAAGAACAAGTTATTATTGATTATTGTAATTTGCAAAAATTCAATACTTTCGCTAAGCTTGTAGAAGGTTTTGTTTGGATAATAAATTTTTATTTTATATTATAATTTAAGTTTTTGAACTGCTTTTTGGATGACAGCAGAGAGACTTTTTATGGAATCTTCTAAATAATTTTTATTTTATAAAAAATAATAAAAATCGTTGTGCTTTTTTCTAAATTTAAATAATTACAACTTATTTGCCAGCCATCCACCCACCCATTTGGCCAATGTAGGATCTCCACTTTTTGATTCCACAATAGAACACTCGCAGAGCTAATAACAAGCACGTGGCAAGGTATCCTATATATTGCCTGCCACCTTTCTCCCATTATACATTATTCTTTCTTAATTACAAATTTATTTTATGCTTCAAACTTGGGGTTAGGAAATCATTTGATTAATTAATTCTTCAAATTGGGACACAATTAAATAAAAAACCTCATAATCAAAACATTAGCATTTAATAATCTCTTTTATTTTTTTTTATTTTAATTACTTTACTCCCTACAAAACCAAGCAGAAAGCTCTTCAATCTTCGTAGCTGGGAAATTTTTGATAAAATTTTTCGGATTTCAAGCAAATCAAGAAGTATTTATCAATAATTATTTTTATATACAATAAAAAATATCAATTTTTATGTTATTTAAATTATAATATTCAATTAATATTCAATCAATATCAAATATAGTCATTTAATTTATTTAAAAATTATTTAAATTCTTATAAAAAATACATATCCTAAATTTAAATATATAATTAACACAAAAATATGTCTATTCATCAATGATGTCATCTAATTATGAGTTGGGTCCTTTTCCCACCAATCAAATTTTATAAAACGATTGTCATCTAATTGTGATAGCCAATGTAAGTTCCAGATTTCCTAAGGACCACCCCGACTCTCTGTCTCTCTCTCAACTCAATTGCTAAATGTGTAAAGTTACAAATAAGATTTTTTTCGTATATATATATACTCGTTATAGATCTAGAACTTTCGAAATCCATTATTTTAATCAACCCATTAATGCTATTTAGGCCCTTTAATTGTACATTAGTAAGCGTGGCGGTTTGTAACGGCATAAACGACTTTCCTGAAGAAGAAGAAAAACCAGAGTTCCAAGCCACGTGTGATGAAAGAGATAAGAAAAAAATATCTCAAATGTCTCTATGTCTTTGTTTTTTGTTTTTTGTTTTTCTGAATTCACCATGATCAACAGTTTAAATTTCTGGTTCACTCTTGATTCTGCTTTAAATATGAAATTTTTGTCTTTTTCTTTCTAATTTAGGGACCTTACGTTCTCGGGTATTTCGGGTCTCCTCCCAGTCCTCTGTTTTTCTACGTTTGAAATTCAGTTTCCTGCTTAACCCTATTTTTTGTTTTGTTTTGTTTTTCTACCTAAACCTAAAACATATAAATGATCAGAATCTTTTTAGGATAGTCAGCAACCTGTTAATCTTGCACTTCGATTAGGCTCTGTAATCTGTAATTCGCGAGAAAGCAGTTGAGTATGAATCCTTACTGCGAAGTAAAAGAAGAATATATAGGGTTGAGTTTATCGCAGTTGGGCGATGACCACCAACCATTACGGATGACGCCACCGCAGCCTATGGAGGGACTACACGATACAGGACCCCCAGCATTTCTGACCAAGACATATGAGATGGTGGATGACCCATATACAAATCACATAGTTTCTTGGAGCAGTGAAGGTGGTAGCTTTGTTGTTTGGGATCCTCATGCTTTCTCCACTTATCTTCTTCCTAGATATTTTAAGCACAATAATTTCTCTAGTTTTGTCAGGCAGCTCAATACTTATGTAAGTCCTTTTCTCGACTGATAATCCATTCATTGATTTTTCAGTTTTCCTTTTGGTTTTAACAATCAAATATAGTGTTGAAGAAAATCCAAGAATGGTTTCCTGAGTATAATTCAATCATAGTTTGCTTCTTCTTTGTTTTTTTCCTTCTGTTTCTTTTCCGTCCCTTCGCCCGTTTGCGCTTTATTTTCAATTAGCATTGGCTTTTAGTTTTCCTTCGAGAAGGGTTTTGTGGTGGTGAATTTTTTTTTTTAAAATCAAACTATTGGGTGAATAAGTGGTGGTTTTCTATTGGTTCTTGATATGACAAATATCTGTATGCTTATTGGATATGCCCTCCGATTGGCTTAATGTTTATGAAACTAGTGATGTATGATGAAGGTTCTGGAAACTCACACGGTTTTATGTGATGAATGAATTTTTTTATTTTGAGTCGGCAGAATGTTCACTGAAGTCTTCCATCAATATTAGTTTGTTTTTTTTAATGAACAAGTTGCATTGCAGTGTCAGTGTTCTAATTTTTAATATCAATAGTTGTTTCTGGATGTGGGACCTTGATCAATTTCTTATTTGCTGCCGAAGTCAGATGTACAGTATTCATCACGAATTGTTTAATTTTCTGCTGTCATCAAGTGCGTGAATGCTTAATCAAGGATTACTTGTCTCTAGCTTTAGACGGACTTATACTGTGTTTTGAACATCTGAAGTGAATAGAAATTCAGATTTACAAATTGTAAGGTTGGATGTTTTGACAATTGATGCTAAATGTAGACTCACTTTTTGTTGCAGGGTTTTAGAAAGATTGATCCAGATAGATGGGAGTTTGCCAATGAAAGATTTCTTAGGGGTCAGAGGAATCTGTTAAACAACATTAAAAGAAAAAAGGCCCCTTCTCAACCTCTTCCTCCAACTCAAGCTTTTGGTCCTTGTGTTGAAGTAGGCCAGTTTGGATTGGGCGGAGAAATTGAGCGTTTGGCGTGTGACAAACAAGTTCTCATGTTGGAAGTAGTGAAGCTTAGACAACAGCAACGGAATACTAGAGCTTATCTTCAAGCCATGGAACAAAGACTACAAGGCACTGAAAAGAAGCAGCAACAAATGATGTCTTTCTTAGCTAGAGCAATGCAAAATCCAGCCTTTCTCCAGCAGCTAGTGCAACAAAAAGAGAAGAGAAAGGAGCTTCAGGAAGCCATGACTAAAAAAAGAAGAACGCCAATTGATCAAGGACCTAGAGGAGTGGGTGGAGGGGAATCAAGCCGTAGTGGTGAAGGAATGGCTTCCATTAAAGCTGAACCTTTGGAATATGGTGATTATGGAATGTCAGAGCTGGAAGCACTTGCATTGGAAATGCAAGGATATGGTAGAACAAGAAGAGAGAAAGAGGAAGGACAAGAAGATATGGTGCCTTCAGAGATTGGAGATAGAGAACTTGATGAAGGATTTTGGGAAGAGTTACTGAATGAGAGGTTTGAAGGAGAATTATATATACCAGGTAATGAAGGAGGTGATGATGAAGATGTGGATGTATGGGTTGATCGTTTTGGCTATCTGGATTCAAGTCCAAAGTAGTTTTTGCCTACTTTTCAGCATGATCAGTTTGTTGCCCCGATCACTTTTGGTAGGAGGCTAATGCTTTGCCGGTTGTTTGAATCTCCTCTTGGTATTTGGGTTACTTGAAATGCCATTAGGTCAAAATTTTCACCTTGATCATTTCTTGCTATTGATGACAGGAAAGCAGAGTTACCAAGCACTGTATCAGTGGAAAATGTCTTGTTTCTGTTTTTTCTAACCCTGTATTCTATTCTCTTGTCCCAATTTCAATTCTGTTTCCATCTTGGTTAGGTCGAAGCAGTGGCCGGAAGAATTTGTGGTAGTCTCTATCATGATTTGTCTCAAGGTTCTGATATTTTTTAACCTTTTGTTAACACCTTGAAATCCACTGTACTGTTTTGTGCTTGATACATTTCATTCATAGATGATTACTTTTGCTGCCTCTTGAACTTTTCTTTTGACCTCAAATGTTAGATTGTCCTGAAGCTGTTGAAATGGACAAAGATATAGCTGCATGCATTTTCCTGGAACCACAATCACGATATGTTGCTACTGGGACTCAAAGAATCATTGGCAGTTATTTGGTCGGTCCAATATATTTATTTGATGCTATCTTTCTATTATTATTCCTAGAATTGTTAGAACCATGCAGTTGGTGACAGATATCATGATCCTACATTGTTTACTATGTAGATATTTTTCATCTGATGGCAATTTGGTTCTCATGGGTCATTTTCAACTCCGTCGGCTTCTGAATGGTAAAATTTTTAACCCTTCACCATAACCAAACAAAACTAGTTTGTTGTAGCAGTATATTGGTAATGTTACTATCAATCCTTTGGAGCAATTCAAGATGAGATAAAAATGCAGCAATTGGAAGGTCGTTGCCTTTAAAACAGTAGGTCCTTCAACTTACTTGGAAACAACAAATGGAAGTTTGGTATTGGACAAAAAAATCAGTTGGTGGTTAATAACCCTTAGGTCGGTTCAATAGACATTCGAACTTTTCAATTTGTCTCGTTTCACTTTTTCGTGAGAATTAAGAAAGAACTGAGAGACTATGTCGGTAGTAATATCATGATGTTGCATTGTATGAAAATGGAGATTTTAACACTCCACGTTACTCCATCTTTGTGCATAAAAGCTGCTATCCTTGTTACAGTTAACGACTCCATTCATAGCTACCCTATGAAATCTTGTTACTGATGCCGACTGGTTCCCCAGGCAGAAAACTGTGTACTCTTGACTCCTATGTTTAGAAAATGTATCTATTGATTAATAAAAGTATTTATTATTTGATTGAAATATAAAAATTGTGGAGAAAAAAAAATTGTTATATTTATTTTGGATAATAATATTTTTCTATTTAAAATTTTGCTGTATTTTTTACAAATTTTTTGTTACTTACTAATATCTTAAAATATAATTTAATTTATTTTTAAGTTTATAATATTTAAAGTATTAACATATTTAAATAATTTTAAATTTTATTTTCAAATACAAATTAATTGAATCTTAAATATTTAATATTAGACAATTTTTTTAATCTTAAATCTAAATATATATAAATAAATCTTCTTTTTTTTTCTCTAACCGCAATTTTGTAATCTTTCTTATTAAAGAAAGTGAATCTCAGCCACAAGAAATGGAAACGAGCTTTGCTTTACAGATCCTGTTATTAACTAACAAATTAACAACTAATTACATGATTTACAAAATAGTGACAAGACTAAAACACCCAAGAACTAATAAACTAACTATACACAGTTCAATCAGTCACTGGAATACACCTCAGCTTCATAACTCTTCAATCCAAGTCTGGTCTTCAACCTCTGCACTGAAATTAGCTTCACATACTCTATCATAACCCTCAAGCTCAAGGTCTTGGAAAGACATTGAGCTTGGACCTAAAAGCAGCAAATTTGGGAAAGAGAAAGCTTTAGTTAAAACATCAGCTAGTTGCTTATCAGCTGGAGCATAACTGATAGCAATAGATTTATCGAGCACTTTATCTTTGGTAAAATTAAAATTCAGTTCAGTATGCTTAGTTCGAACATGAAAAAATGGATTATGAGCCAAGGCAAGAGCACTTTGATTATTTATCCATATCACAGGAATATCAGACAATGCAAAATTAAGTTCCTTCAACAGAGATTGAATCTATAAAACTTCAGTATTAGCAGAAGCTAGGGAACTATATTCTACCTCGGTGCTAGACCTGGTTACCCACCTGTTGCTTTTTGAACTCCATGTAATCAGGTTATCACCTAAATAAACACAATATGCCCCAGTAGACCTTCTACCATCAGCATTATTACCCCAATCTGCATCCGAGAAAACACTCAATTCTATTTACCATTATCATGAAATTGAAGGCCATAGTTTGAGGCACCCTGAAGACAGCAAAGCTAATATAATATCAGGTCTTGTAAGAGTAATATACTGAAGTCCTCCCCCAATGATGCTTCCAAATAATGCAGGATCACTGAAAACTGAACCACCATATCTTGAAAGCTTAAGATTAGCAACCATGGGAGTGTCACATGGATTGCAACTTTGATATTTGCTCGTTCAAGTCAGAGATATACTTTGTTTGTGAAAGTTAGACTACAAGTAGATGTGGGAGTTACTTCAATGCTATGAAAATAATCAAGTTACCCAAATCTTTCAAAGCAAAGGTAGAATCCAGCTAAGCGATGAAACCAACTATGACTTGAGCATCTGGACCAATCACTAATATATCATCTAGAAAAGAATTTGAACCTCTTAGAATAAAAAAGTATCAGCCTTGTCTTGCCAAATTCTTGGAGCTTTGTGTATCATAAAAACAGTTTCCTTAATATTTCCATTATTATTATAAAATATAATGAATTCAAATATTTTATTCACTAACGCACTAATTAAGTAGAAAGTATTACCTTTATAAGATTTTTTTAACCTTAATTAAACAAGATATAATCTTAATTCTAATTCTAATTTTATATTATTTGAACTTATATGTTATTTGGATGATTAAAAGAAAAAAAATTTAGGTGTTCTTGATTGATGTCACAATACTGATCTGGTACTCTCACCTATTCGTGGATGGCATGTATTATATGTTTCTTATTTTATTTTTATTCTTTTCCATTAGATTTCTACTCCAATATTTCAAAATTTAGAAGTTTTCTTCTGATTTTAACTTCATTTTTGTTCTTTGTACTAACATAAAGTACTGATACTAACCAAACTGAGCAACAATGGAGCCGAAGAGACCGAAAAAAAAGAACAAAGGGGCTTCGTTGGTTGAGGACATTTTCGTCATAGCGTACCAATTTTTGGTTAGAAATATAAAAAGCGCCATTTTTGTTTTTCTGCGAGAGAAAGTGAGATTTTGCCAAAACGATGAAAAACCCCGAAAGAAGCCCCTGGGAGTGTGACGAGTCCATAGTCATGAGTGAACGTCGAGCCTCTCTCTGATCGTCGTCTCTTCATATTTCTGCAGGCAAAGTGCTCTATTATCCAACACATTTTCACTCATTCGGTCAGTATTGCTCCCATTAACTCTCCACTGAATTATTAAATTTTTAATTTTATTTTGGTTGCTGTCTTGACAAATGCAATGCAATATGTTTTACTTGAGAGTAAGTTAGTTGGTAACAATCTATTCACATAATTAACGAAAATGGTCTCGACTCTGGATAACTTAGTTGGGGTTTTCTTTCTTGTAACTGTTGAATTGACCGACAATGGTCTAAGCGCTAGGACAGTGCTTAATTGTTCGATAAGGAAAGTTTTTCATGGAATTTGTACACATAATAGATCACTGATACTGTCATACTGACCAAGGCATTTAGTTTGTAATCTGAAAGCATTCCAATAATAATGCAGAATCAATTTACCATGATAGGAATTTTTTTTTTTTTAAGGTCACATGAAAATTACATTTTGGATTTTCTTAGAGAAATTTGAGATGTCAAAAGAACTTCAAAAACAGAATTTAACATGGGAATGTCAAAGTTTGAGCATGGAAAATCATTGCTTTAAATTAAATGCATCAAATCCAGGTGTCATTAGAAGTAGATTGGGAATTGATATTTCTGGCTTGGGCTCTGTCAATGTATCTAGTGCCTTTAGAGATAAGTACTTCCTTTCTTTGGTTTTTATGAGATATTGATGATCTTCGAATGATTTTTCCTAGATACAATTAGTTGGTTCTTGTAATTAATATTTTAAGGGAAGTCTGCTTGATTCCAAATTTGTACATTTTAAATTATAGTGGATCTATACCGGGTTTTATTACCTAGTATGATGCAGTATATGTAGCAGCAGCCTGGTTTGTCTGATAGTTTTTTCTGTTGGAGAATTCTAATTTGTTCTAACCTCATGCTTATCAATGTAAACAAACCTGAATACACCTGAGAGTGTTATTGTGGTTAGTTTTTAATTTCATCATTAGGATAATTGTTGGTTTTGTTTGCGTCGCATAGGGTTTAGTAGTGTCACATCCATCCATGGTAGTTGTAACAAGAAGGCCTTTTCTTTCTGAAAGTGTATGACAAATGAATTGTAGTTGCTTATTCCCATCACCCAAAAAATGCATTTAATTCTTGATGACGTGTGTGCTTATACATTTCCTGCCTGTTACAAAAGGATCGTTTTGACTTTTTTTTTTCTTTGGGAAGAGGAGCTGTCTTGCACACATCATACTTGTTTTGTGGTGATTGGATTTAACATCTAACTAACAGGTGGAAAATGGCTTATTATGTAGAGAAATAGTTATAATTAAAGTCTGAATTACAATTCAACATGACGTTATCCATAGTTTTACTTTTGATACTATATAAATGATCTCACTCCAAAATTGAAGGAAAAATATTACTAATAATGTAATATTTAACTTCTAATTACTTTGAAAATTTTACGCCTCACCCACAATGCAGTTTTAACTTCTCACATAGAGGAATTCAGATATGAGCAGCTAGGAAGAATATCATTTATTTACTATGGGTATTTTTAATCGATAATGATTTTCTAGGGTTGCTTTGGATTCTTAGTTCAGCAACAAGGTTATTCTATAGAAATTCACTTCTGTGAACTTCAGCAAATCTCACTAATATATGTATGTATATGTATATATACTCCTTTCTTGGAAATTGAGTAAAATTAGTTTGTTAAGAGTATACCATGCTTAACTTTCAGTTAGTCTTTTCTTTTGATGTTTGCTTACTAATGTACATGTCACTGATATTGCCCCAAGATTCTTCTAGCTTCTCTCTGTTGTGAACCGGCTGTTACTGTGCACAGTAACAGCAGGTCAACATGTAGAAAAATGCCTTCTTAGATTTGGCTCCACGTTAGACGGATTTATCTGAAAGATGCTTTGCAGTGAAAGGGTAAACTTGTGTTCTGGAAATAAGAAATATTAGGCCTGCTCCTGTTCTAAAGAGAGAAGAAATTTTCTCCTGTTTCAGGATGCTCAGCTTTCAAAGATGTAATTTAGATACACAAATTGTGTGAACTTTTTATGTTTAATAGAGCCCGTTGGGAAAAGAAATAAAAAGAATGTGAATTTGTTGGTGTTCTCATACTTGCTTAAACAACTTAATTTTAAAGTCAATAATAAAATGATTCTAATCATATCAAGAATATGGTTGCAAGAGTGGGTAATCTTGTTTTATTTATTTGCGTGTAGATTTAACTTACATGACTTGGTGGGTGATAGTATGGAAGACGTGATATTATATGCTTGAAAATAATAATTGTCATCCTTTTTTGTGTTAAGGCTTTTGGAGTCAAGAACTGTGTATTGATAGACAAAAAATGAAGGTGGCAGGCAAATGCCTTGTGGCTTGTTGAGTTAATGCAGTTCAAGTGCAACTAAAGTAGGTGTCTACACAAGATGTTGTTTACGTTGATATTGCGAGGAAGGAGGTTAAGAATTACCTGTGAAGGTGGTGATTAATAAATTTTGACCCATTCAGCTGAGATAGTAAAACAAATAGCTGCAAATTTTGCTAATTTCCAAAATCATAGTTGCGTATCTGACCATGGATGGACAGAAGAAATTCTGAGTAGTTTTATTTGACTTGATTATTATTAGGTCTATTAGGTTAAGAATTACCTGTGAGGGTGGCGATTAATAAGTTTTGACGCATTCAGCTGAGATACTAAAACAAGTGGCTGCAAATTTTGCTGATTTCCAAAATTCTAGTTGCGTATCTGACCAAGGATGGACAGAAGAAATTCTGAGTAGTTTTATTTCTTCATTGCTTCCTGTTTTATTTTTGTAAGTATATTTTACATGCAATGAATCCTCACATTTTCTTTTGTTTAATCTTTCCATAGTTTTACTTTCAGAAGCAATATATGCAGAATTTCCCGGTATTTTGATAGTTGCAAGGATTATATTGTGAGCTTTTACTGTCACACATGAATCGAAAAAAATATATCTGTCATCTAACTAGAATTCCTGGTTTGACTGTCTGATATAGCCTGGTTAACATACTGAAATTGTTCAAGATCATGGTAAACGGACACCTCACTCAGCTGAAAAGTCAACAAGAAGATGCTGGCCATGAATGCCAGTTGTCAGTCTCAATCTGTATGATTAGCTGTCTTAGTATGATGGCCAGCCATCCAAGTTGATCTGTTGATGTCACCTAATGTTTGTGCTGATTGGTTAATTTCATCGTATTTGCCTCATTTCTTCCTCCGGAGCTTATTAACTATTGCAAATGTTGTATCAAATTGGGTCAATGCTAAAATACCCTTGGATACAACCAAGAAATCAAGGGCTCAAATCCCTTTGGGGCCACCCACATGGGATATTTATATCCCACAAATTTCCTGGCTACCAACATGGTAGAGTCTGAAGTAATCCCTAGTTTAGAACTTGGTAAACGTAGAAGCATTTTTGGTACCTAGAAAAAAGGAAATAGAAAATATTTGCAAATATTGTCTCCATGAAGTTCCTTATAACTTGTTATCCCTCAGCATTCCTTAAAATTTGTAGGACAAGCAATTTTCTTTTCATTTACCCATATCGATGTGTATAAATGCTTTCCTACCACCTAGTATTCCACCATAATTTTGTGCACGAGCTGTTTGCTTCATTTAGTACCAATGAAAAGCTTGCATATCTATTGCTTGCCTCTAAAACAGAACCTGAGTTCCCAATAGGATTTTATTTTGATCAACTATTTTGAAGAATGCTAGTAGTAGTGAAGATTGTTTTGCTACATAACATCTCACTCTGGACGCTTCTTGCTAAATGGACAACTTTTTGAAGTTTTTATGGTCATCTAAGAGAAAAAATTATATTAAAAAAAAAAGACAGAAAAGAAAGAGGTCACAAGAAGTTTACTGTTTTGTTGCATTTATAAGGCAAATATTCTTTTAATGTCTTCCTTACCCATTTAATAGAAAATGCAGAAATGTCCAAAGATGCAAATTGTGGTGGAGAGATTTATATTTTTAGTTGTTTGTATTTGTCTAGTGGGACAACTTGTGGATTTGATAGCATGTGATGACAAAATTTTGGTTCATCCTTGCTAATCTGATGATGGACTGTTACCTACAGTTTTAAACTTCTATTATTATGGGAGTGTGTATATGATGATTTGGTCCGTCATATGTTTGAGTATTGGTAGTATTTGCAGGATTTGCGCAAGTGAGTTCTGCCATTCCATTCCGTGGTGGGCCTAATACGGTAAATACTAAAGGAAAGATGAAAAAATTGTCACCTATGGCGAGATAGACCAGTGAGTCAGAAAGTTTAAGGTCTAGTGAGATGGTTACCTTCCTTATCATCATGGTAAAAGCTAGACTGCTATCAGAATTAGAGGAGATACTTGTCAGTCAGTGTTAGTCAAGTGAAATGCTTCGATTGGAGGGTGCATGTTGTGAATTTTGTCGGAGGGGCAACATAACAGATATATAGGTCAATGCAAATCGCCCAATCAAGTGTAATCTCTTATATTCTTTTGAGATTAAGTTTGTAACCGATGATGATGTATTTTATTGGGTTGTGACTAATGACTTTTCCAAGCTGCAAAGAATCCAGAAGGAGGTTTGTTGTCTTCACCATGCTGAAGGTTTGCTGTCTTCACTATGCTGACCAATGTAGCATATCAATAGTTGCAGACAATGATACAATACAACTTCCTTGTAACTCCTGGAAATCGGTAGCAAGGTATCAATTTTTTTCATTTTCAATTTATTTATTTATTTAAATTAGCAGAGAATGGACTCATGGTCTTCATTACTTTGTGGAATCATGAACGGCAGCATTGCAGGGAGTTTATTTCCACATTTGGTTTCCTTGCTCGTACCATTATTGTGGATTGAGTATGTGTGTTTTCACGCTCGTAAGTCGTAACACGCGTTTGGATTTTAACTTAAGTCTGTGAGTATATTGGAAGCACTTGCTTTGAACACGTGTAGCATATTGAAGTTTCAGCGCTCGTGATTGAACTGATACGCCAAAACCCTGTTCTTATTACTTTCTCGTGAGGTAATGATCCTTGCTTAATATTATGGATCCCAAGATCACTGCTACGGAGAGGCTACCTTTGTCTTCGGGGCTTTTGAGTGGCATGAACCAGAAATTCAGATCCATCTCTCATACCAATTGTTATGGCAATTTACTCTGAGATTGATACCATTTTATGATAGACCAATCAAAAGAGTCCACGTATTCCTTCGGTTCTGTATTTTTTAAAGAAAAACAATCATCACTAATTAAGTTATTTAATGGCAAACAAATGAAAAGATTGTTGTTTGGCTACAGAATTGAGAATCTTGATCCTTGTGACCCTGACCCAAATGAACCCAAATAGCAAAGTGGGTAGGACTCCATGGCAGAAAGATGCAAATGTTTTTGCAAGTGTTGGGAATAATTTCATCCTGAAGGGCAATAAAACAAAAACGGAAAGAGAGAATCTGGCAACAGAAGAACCCGTGAACAAAGTATGGGCCCGGGTGGATGGTGCTCTTTTCTCCATTCATCAATAGCAATTATCAATATGATTCACTGCCTTTCTTCTGCATGCAGCACCACAGAATACACAACAAAATCAGAATTATCAACACGTTACACTTACAGCTTTAGCCAGTGAAAGACTAAAACGAGATTGTTATCATAACTTGTTATTATGAGTACACGTTCTTTGTCTTCTTTTTTTTTCCTTCACTTGTTAAATTTAATCTTCTCTCCCTCTCTCTCTCTCTCTTCTTAAATTACTATTTTGAATGTGACATCCTGCCTAACTAATCTAGTTGGGATAGATTACTAACATTAGTCTATTAGAACATATATATATATATATAAATTGTACACCAAACTTGTACAAATTGTAATTGTATATATCTTAGACTAAATAGGTTATTGACCGCTTCGTTACCCATGGAATTTTAAGATTTTACTACGAGTAAAGACAAAGAATTGGCCTCCATTTGCCTGCTCTCAGAGTAGATGATTCCAGTTTGTCAAATGACTAATCTTTAATTAAAATCATAATCAAGAGAAGATGGTTATTAGTCATTTTTTGCTGCAGTTTTGAAAACTGCATGTATATATGCTTCCAAGATATTTCTACTTGACTAAATTCATAAACCAGTAGATACTATAGTAATTAAGATTTCCTGCTGCTCTGGAATGAATGCAGGAGGGAAGACATCAAATAGGTTTTTAATTTTCTAGTTTGAATTGAGCCAAGCCAATACGTGTAATGTGCATCTGCACGCAACAGCATGGCTTTTTGCCTTAAAGGTGAATCAAAATGAAGCATAATATAAAATCTCATCTTATCCCTCCCAAAAGAAAAGGAACATGAATCTTACTCAAAAGCCCTACTGATTCAAAGGATCGATTGAGATCAAAAGACACACATAGGATTCCAAAGGATATATAAGAGCATAGAGCAACAATATATTGACCTTGGAAAGGTCACCACAAGGTAAATGGGTCCTCTATTGATCTCTCAGTTTTTTGGCTTATGATATTATATTATTGGTTTAATCTGTGTGGAAGCTACCTTGTGTCTCCATCTGAGCAGCTGTTTAGGATTGAATAAAGAGTAGTTACATGCCATATATGTTTAGGCCACGCATACACTCTAAAGAAAAGGGAAATCCCTTACATTTTTAGCCACAATTATAATTCTAGTCACCAATAGTGTACAAGTTCAACTACATAGGTCACGTTAACAATGAAAAAATGAAGAGGATAAAATAGTCAATTTTGCTATCTCTCTTCATGGCTTTCGAATTGAGTTTGGAATAAAAAAAAGTAAAAGAAGAGGGAAGAAAAGAAGAGGCCTTCCAAATTCCCCTTGGTGTGGGGTTTGCTCGAGAACTTTCACTATACACTAGGAATGTGAGAGAATAATTACGAAAGAAAGAGAGACAGAGAAGGGAGAAAAATCCTCAACAAAATAATGGAAAACAAGAATATTATTTACTTACCAGTCCACAAAGTCTGCAATAATTCATTTATATATATATATATATATATATAAATCATACGATTATCACGAAAGACTAGAGTTTGAATGCTTGATAGCCTCTAGGTACGATTTTGTGTATGAATAAGTACCTAGGCAATAAGCTCAATAGAACAATATTTTAAAGTAGGACGTTATTGAATTGATCATAAATGAACGTGAATTTCATTAGCTAAATTAATCATTAATGTCTAAGGTGTACGTACTTAAAAACTAATAATTTAAAGGATGGCGAATAGCACAATTGATACATTATTAAAATTTTAATAATGTATAGTTTAGACTAATTATTAAGCTGTATAAGATTTAGTCGAGAGTCAATCAATAGATCAATCATTTTGGTTGTGGGGTATTTGAAAAGGTTAAGAAGCCCTATTTATTATTTCACTTTGCCTTTGCTTTGCCTTTGCCAAAGCTTCTGATCATTCTTCTCTTCTAAGTCCTTTGGTATAATAATCCGTCCTTCTAATAATATCATTCCATCCAAATCAAGGCCCTTTTAGGGTTTGGGTGTTTTATAACAGGAACAAAGGAAAAGACAGAAAGTGCCAACGTCATACTCTAAAAGAAAATTAAACTATTTATTAAAATTTATAATAAATTTAGGAAAAATTTTCATGAATCAAGTGGGTTGAATCTTCCTAGTCTTTGCTTGTGCTAGCTGCCTCTTTTCTCTCTCTACTTTGCAGGAATCTTAGCCTTTTTTTCACCGGTAATTCTTTTCTCATGTTTTAAATTTTTTTATTTTATTTACCACCCCGTCTTTCCTTAGTCTGCCACTATAATCATCACAACTTGTACGCTATTAGCTACAATTCCCAGTTCAGCGACTGAGATTTTCCCTCTCTTCATTTGCTGTACCTCTCCCTTCCTCTCTCTCTCTCTCTCTATATATCTCTCTATCTCTCTATCTATCTATCTATCTATCTATCTATTTGTTTTTATACATGGATAGAAAGAAGGAAGTGCGGTTAATAGATAGTGGAGAGGTTTAAAGAAAAACCATCTTATTGTCTGCTCTTTCCATGTTTTGATTATTGCATGGGAGTAGAGAACTCCTGATATTTTAAAGGAAGAAAGGTTAGAAAGAGATATATCTGAATTGTGTTGCAGAGTTGCTCAGACAAGCAATCCATGGCTAGATAGCGACCTGGAAAATAACCCACCATCATCATCTCTTCACAAGATCTTTTTCCCTTTGCTATCCAATGAATAATACCCTTCTGTGTCTATATGTCACTGCCATCTGCTCGTCAATAAAGCTGCGTTTAGTTGTGTCCAAAACAGGGATTCTCTTGTTTTGAGCTGCTTCTCTTCTCTTGTTGTTTCTTTAAAGGTGCAAAGAGAGCTTCATTTGAACAAAGGCTAAAATTATTTGAGCAGATATCAAACAAACAAAAAAAGATCACAGTGAAGTGGATTTTCTTGTTTTTCTTTGTTGGAATTTTCTTCTTTCTCAGAAACATGTTTCCTGCAGCTATGTCCAATTCAACTTCTTTGTCTGAGGAAGCTAGCGTTTCTTCTGGCACTAGACTTAAGGATTTCGGCGGCTTTAATCCAGCCATTTCTACTATTTCTCCAAAGCAATCACAGAAGGTTAAGAAGAAGAGAAGCCTCCCTGGTAATCCAGGTAAGATCAATCAATCTCTTTGTGTTAGTCTTGTTCTAGGTTTCATTTATTTATTCCTACTGTGTGTGTTTCTTTGCAGACCCCGATGCCGAAGTGATCGCATTATCTCCAAAAACCCTATTGGCTACCAACAGATTTCTGTGTGAGATCTGTAACAAAGGGTTTCAAAGAGATCAAAACCTTCAACTTCACAGGAGAGGCCACAATCTTCCATGGAAGCTGAAGCAAAGAAACAGCAAAGATATCAAAAAGAGAGCCTATGTTTGTCCTGAACCTTCTTGTGTTCATCACAATCCTTCAAGAGCTCTAGGTGATCTTACAGGTATTAAGAAACACTATTGCAGAAAACACGGCGAGAAGAAGTGGAAATGTGTGAAATGCTCAAAGATCTATGCCGTTCAATCCGACTGGAAGGCTCATTCTAAAACTTGTGGGACAAGAGAATACAGATGTGACTGTGGAACTCTTTTCTCTAGGTATTTGTTTTCTTTCCTTTTTCTTTTCATTGAAATTGAAATGTTCTTTTATGGTATTTCCATCTTTCTGTTTGTCTCAATGTCCCTATCTTCCTTTTATAATTAGTTTTGATGTTTTTTTGCTTTACCTATTAGTCATGACCTTGGAATTGAAGGAATTCATAGAGGTTATTGATCTTTAGTACAAAGTAGCTAGGAAGTCTCATGGCTCTAGGATGGTCTTTGTTTTTCTTTCAATGTGTTTTGCTTTGTTATTGCTAATACACAACAGGGAGAACACTGCAAGGAATAAATATATCTGAAGCTTAAATACAGTGGCAGGATACATAGAAAGTGGACGCCATTAATACAAGTGTCTGTTACTGGCGACATTATGCGAGAAACTGAAAGCCATAAGTTCATACTTGAACAGAACAATAAACAATATATTCTTTTGTTTTATATTGTATTCACAATTGTCTGCGATTCGATGGCAAAATACTGATTTTATTCTCCCAATAAATTCTAGGACTGTATGCATTAGATCTTTTCCTTCGTTTTTTTTTTCCTTTACGAATTACTGAGACTTGAAGGAACTACAATTTTATTTTTTTTAATTTCATAACCATGATCAACATGTTATCTTCAGTTTTAGTTGTTTAATTTAGAGGAGCTTGATAAATACATTTCATGCAAGGGTTTAATTTCCTGTTTTGGTACTTTGAAATGGAGTAACGACTGCATTCTCAAAAGCAATGGAGGATATCTTAGAAAATGAATATGGAGTAATGAAGCACTTGTGACATGAATTCTCAAAAACGATGGAGGATATATGCTCTTGTACTGCATTCTCAACCATTTTCATCATCAATTGCATATCTTTGTGTTACATGCATGAAGCTCTTTTTTCTAAAGACTTAGTCTGGTATCGAAATTTACCATTCTCTTGAAATTTTGAGCCCTTACTTACATTCACGCCCCTTTTGCATGCATAAATTAACATCAATCAACCGTCACGCATCTCTTTCTCTCTCCTTACCCTAAATTTGACCGTCCTTTGTGTTGTAAGCGTTATGCCTTTGTAGGTCCTATCCAATATCCTCATGCATGGGCTTCCTCTTACATTTTTCTTTAACCATTTAAAAAGAAAAAAGAAGGGATAATCTAAGGCGAAATAATAATTATATCATTATGCGACATTTATGCACATCTATGCCTGGTTTGATTTATATTTTCCATTTATCAAGTTCTCAAATTAAGGGAAACTTCTCTCTCTCTCTTTTTTTTCCAAATCCCAAGTGTTTAATTCCGCTTTATCTCTCATTTAGACAACCTCGCCGTACTTAATTCTTGCCCATTATGTAATAAAAGCTTCTCATAATGCTTGAAAATAATTACACTTGGATGTATTCTTCAATTCTACACTTAAAAAAATATACCCAACAAATTCTAAATATATGACTTTTAGCATATATTAATTGTATATTGTTTCATTTTTGAAATGGTCTCTATTGTGCATGCCAAAACCACAGGAAGGATAGCTTCGTAACCCACAGGGCATTTTGTGATGCATTAGCTGAAGAAAGTGCAAGACTCTCAGCAAATCAACTCGTCAGTGCAAACCCAAATGCACAACATCTTCATCTTGCAGCTCAAACCCCGTCATCTTCTCTCTTCCCTCTCACAACCCTCATTGCTCCCTCTCCATGGGACCCACCTCAAAACCTTAACCCTAATAACAATCTTCATATCAAGTCTGAAACTCACCGTTTTCAAATCCCACCGATCCCTTCCTCGCAATACTTTCAAGAACCACAGCCAACAGCAGCAGCAATAACAACGACGACAACAACATCAACCCACAAGGCCTCGATAACTTCACCCTTCCAAATCCTTCACGTGAGCACACAGCGAAGCTTAAACGCTCCCGCGTCAGCTACTGCACTCCTCCAAAAGGCTGCAACTGTTGGTTGTGCAACTGGCGCACACCAAGCCCAGTCAATGGGTCACATGACTCAACTTAACATGGGAGAGTTAGCTGGGATAGACTCAGTGAGTCACATATCGCCTGATACTTACATGAGTTTCACGTCAGGAAATCTTTCCACATGGCAAAAGAGTGACCGCCTGACAAGGGACTTTCTGGGCCTCACTGGTGATGGTAATGTTAGTGAAAATATGAAAGGTGGTGTTAATGTTAGCGTAAATATGAGGGATGTGCTAACATATACAGCAGGCTTAGAGTTCCAACCATACGAGAGAGGGCATTCGCTATTGAAACCCCAGAGTTTTGGATTTTCTGCTGAGCCAGCTGCTGCCTCGGAGACATGGGGTGATTGTTGAAGAACCAAAAGGCGAAAGAACAAAGGATAGATCATAAAACAGTAATATTTTAAGCATCTTTATATCTCGAAGTGGCAGTATTAAGTGTACTGTCAAACTCATCTTGTATGCTCCACTTTCACTAGGACTTCTTTTGCTTTTCGGGTTTTAAACATCTAAATGCTCAGTTGTTTTGCATTTACCAGTATTTTGTTTCAAATTTTGTCTCTAGGAATTCCTATATTATTTGTTTTCATTAAGTAGTAATTTAAAATTTACAACTTTAATTCTCTTTCCCGGACTAGGGAGAGAAACTATAGAAGGATGAAGTGCAGTGCAGTGTTGTGCAATTAATGCAACTTTGTTACTGCTGGGAAGAATATCACATGCAAAATATAAAGATAAACCTGATCACGGGTTTTCTTTGTAATAATACTATATAAGTCCCATCTTTATCATGACAGCTGTATCATCTATATATTATTAATCTTTTAGGCAATAAGAATTTGCTGTGGATTTGGAGAGGATATCTATATAGGGGAGATTTTTTTTCTTTTGTGATTTCGCTTTTTTTTTTCTTCCTTTTGCTCATTTAAATTTGATCATAAATATTGTAGTGTTGATAATCATTAACTTAAATCTTTTCTTGTTTAATTTGTCCAAGAAAAATGACCCTCAACTTGAATCCTGTAGAGAATATGCTAAAGTGGAGTAAAGGACAAATGGTCATTGTCCTATGCATACCATTTCCATGAAACAAAAGTAAAAATTGAGTCCTCTAAATTCCTCTACTCCGCACATCTTTAGTAGACAAAAAAGATGGGCTCATATCTTAAGGTTAACTACTTGTATACTCATTTTTTGTTAGGGATATAATATTGATATGATATGATGCATTAATTTTACAACAAACATTACTATATACATACATACATACATACATATATATATATATATGTATGTTAATCCTAGGTCAAGTTAGGACTTAAGAGCTAGTACTATTAGAATGTTACAAGGACTATTCGTGGATTAAATATATGTGTGTATCATGACTTGTACTAAAGAGTGTAGACGGATGGATAAACTGACTTTTACTTCTTTAGAACAAAGGTTACTTTGAATTAAGATTTCTCTCTCTACCCATACCTTACGTTCCTTCAATAATTAATTCAACCAGGATATCCTAATGAAGTGGAAATTAATGCATTATCCCCAAGAATCTCTGACCACAATTCACTAAACTTTTACTTAACGAGAAAGTAGTCTCCATTATTAACTTGGAATTGTCAGTTTGTCACATGTATCAAGCGTTATTGATATAAAGTCGTATAATAGGCATGGATTTTCCATGCTCACGTGCGATTAATTCACGGAGTGATCGTAATATGTAATTTTCATATAATTTCCTGGCGTCCTATATTGAATTTATATGCACATGCAAGTTTCTAAATTCCAATCCGTGTGTATTTGGTGAAGAAGAAAAGGAATTGAAAGCCGAAGAAAATTGACGAACCATACATGTGATCAGCATAAATCCTCCTCTCATGAAGATGGCCCTACAACTACTATGTACCATGGCTACTTGGATGAAGTAGAATTTGGAGTTCACCCTCATTAATTTAATGTTAAAGAAAATGAAATTAATCAACAAGATAAAAATCATTCAATCAAGAAAATTAAGAGTAATTGCATTCTGGGATGGAGAAGATAAGCTAAAAGGATATCATGAGTTAAGTGTGTCGGTTGAGGGCCATACCTTCTGCTCTTGCGATTGACGAGTGTGCCCTTTGAACCCACCTACCTGATAGTGACGGCCCATTTCGTTTCATTATCATAGGCCCTGTATATAATCAAAACTTGTTGTAAGATGGAAAGGTGCGTAATTACATACGAAATTGAAAAATATTGATTTATTTTTGTGAATTAGCTAATAAAAAATGGTACAATTTCGGATGGATTCGCACATTTGTTAGCGGATATAATATATTTCATGTCGGCATCTCCCAACAAGAAGTAGAATTATATAAAGCTTAATTCATTTCATAAGTCCTCGTAGCAAATATTTTTACATTGTCTGCAATATCTTGCCTTCAAAGATTGACGGCACCCTATCTAGATATATCATGTAGATTTTTGCCTTTGACTAAGGCAATATTTAACCCCAATAAAATTCAGACACATTTGCGTCAATTTAAGTTGAAGGCGTAAATCCTCAGCCAAAATACCGTTGGATATTTTCTGAAAAACAAGAACCAAATTAGCAGTTTAGTTAATTTGGTGAATTTGAAAAATCTACTTTTATTTTTCTGATCATTTCATTTCAAATTTCAATGAGCGAGCGATGCTATCAATTTCCGAGAACTTCTTTTCCACTTTCTTTCTTTTGAGGGAGATACTAAGAAAAAAGCTGGATAATTTCAAGAAAATGTGGCCTTTTCTAAATATGGGCGTAGAGATTGGATTCCTGTAAAACCTGCTGTAAGCACGAGTAAAAAGTTTTACTAAGTTGATGGTGTATGTGTATTTGGGCGGGTGTGATAGTGGTCCGAAAAATAGTGGTACTAAAACAAAAGGGAAAATAAAAAAGAAAAGAAGGAAAATGAAAGGAGAAAAAATGTCAACCGCTGTGTTAACAAAAGAAGAAGCTTAATTGAATTTTCAAAGTTTGAAATTTTAAAATTACATTTTTTTTTTGAAATTTTAAAAAAGGAGAAGATTAAAATTACATTTCTCAATCATCTTTTTCTTCTTGACGCTTTATCAATTTCTGTGCACGTCCTATATCACACATCCTTTAATTTGGCTGCTTAATATGCATTAGTATTTCAAATAAAATTAATTGGGAAATGCTTTCCTTACTTTGTCTGCAACAGCCACCACAACTGATCCATCTTGACCACCGGATGTGCGGACCTCTGTACGCATGAGTCAATAAGCGGTCCCATAAAGTTTCTTGATCTTGGGTGTTGATGTGATCTAGGTTAGTGATGATGATGGTAGCAAATAGCACTGTAACAAGTCTATGTGATAGCTATGTTCACTAAGACTAGGGTAACCTAAAATTGCTAACAACTCTATAGCTAACAGAGGGTTCGTTTGAAATGCTATAAGACTTACAAAGTAATATGATTTGAACTATCTTGATCTTTTACAGCATAAGCACCTTGGCCGGTTGAAAGAGAATGGGCATTTTCTATGTTACCACAACTTCAAGTTAGCATTTTCAGCTAGCAAGGGAGGGAGAGCCTTGGGATTAATGAAAGGAGTAGGTGGTTTTATGGTATATCCAAGCTTTTAGAAAGTAGTATATCTAAGTTGCAGGGTTAAGGTACAATACATGCCATTTGCCTATTAAAAAAGACCGAATCTTTTTATCTCTCTGGCGCACAACCGGACAAACCAAAAGCTTCTCTTCTGTTCCCTCCCCTTTTCCTTTCTTACCATACCTGCATATGTCATCTTCCATCAGGGAATCTCATCCCAACAAACCTTCCTTTAGCCTCTTTTCTCACTTTCAATCCTAGTAACTACCTAATCCTTCTTTTATGTGCTTTTCTTCTTTTCCCCTTCTGCTGCAAATCATAGAACATTTCTTTCCACAACCTTCTTGAGTATTATCAGTGACATAACAGTAAGGAAAAATCAAATCTACTATTATATTATGGGTGTATTCGGTATAATGTACCCTTTAAAACCTTGGGATGAATATTGCATTGCTGAGCAATACTCTTTGAGGTTTTCTTGTTCATAAGTTTCTATTTATAGCAGCAAATAGATATTGAATATGATTAATTCATAGACAGATAAAGTAAAGATATTAGCAAACATGATAATTTGGTTTATAAGTGGAGGTCCTGAATTACTCACCATTAGTAGTCCTCCAGTGGACACTTGAAGATTTCAGCTCTGGTTAAACTGTATAGGTAGGTGGTGACTTTAGGAGCATTGCTTCATTCTGGGTACATCATGCTGATTTCATGCTACCTACTTCTTCCCATTTTCCAAAAGACTGCTTGGTTTAATCAATAACACGTGATACTTTTAAGGAAAATCAAGTTCATTAACACCGAAAATAAATGAACTTATCATTCTAATACAGTAGGTGAATTTGGAGTCTTGGTTGATGACATTGCATCTCAAACAAGGAGACAAAAACATGACGTTCATAATACAAATTATACAGAAGTTAAAACAACTCAAACGACCAACATGTCAAGTCAAATGGTATTAGAGTGATATCAAGTACAAAGCTGACATATGCAGGCACCATTCGAAGGCCGTAGTGATTCTTTTCTTACAAAATTGTTAATGACACACACGTGAAAGTGCCAATTGAGACAGAAAGCTTATGCTATGAAATTGGCATCATTTTACCATCTTGAGAATGCTGGTGGGGCCAATTTCTTTAAAGAAGATTATCACTAGCAATCTCAACCAGTCAATGCCTGCGACAGAGATTAATAAACATGAAATTTACATTTCAAAACACAGTATGATGCATCATAGTTCATAATGCTATTTTATATTTTGGCAATTTCTTTTAATATCCGACATCAGTAGTTTTAGAAAAAGGGCCTGTTTTTTCATGGATAAGCTAAGCAGATTTGTAAAATCTTTATGCACATTCTATGTGATGCTCATGTACTGTGTTATACGCAGATGGAGAAGGAAATAAACCCAGCCATGCCCATGCCCACTAGGAGATGATGATTATGATGATAATTGCAGCCATGATATGTTATGATGATTGTGATGACAATGACAAAAATATAAATAACAAGAAAGAGAACAAAAATTGAACAAAAGATGGCCATTTGGGGAAATCAATGAGCCAAAAGTTGATTAGTTAGAAAATACTGTTTCCAAGAACCAAAAATAACCAAATTCAGCACATAATTCCAAGGCATTATAAGGAAAAATAATCTAGCAGAATCAAAAATGTCAAAATCATACATGAGTAGCTACCAATCCCATGGGTTCCAACCATAGCTCTAGAGAAATAATCCAACGAGATCATCAGATTACCTGAAGTCCAAACGACTCTTTTCCATTCACGATTGCATCCATTTCAGCAAATTGGTCATCAAATTCACCATAAAAGACCTGATAGAATTTCTTTCTGTAATCACAGAAAATGAATGAAATAGAGGTGCAAAAATTAAGATGTAATCTCTTTTACAAGCAATTTCATAAAAGAATTGTGGTTGGGAAATTAAATACCTATCTTCTTAAGAAATCTGTTGATCCATCTCATCAAACTTATGGGTTAAGACTTCTGCCCCCACCAGTGAAAGCAGGTCCAGTATTAGAGCCTCCAAAGTTCTTGGGAAGTTGCACTAAGAATATATAATGTGAAAAGAAAAGAGACATTATTATCAAACTATAAAAATAGGAGTTATCAATGGTTAAAAACGTCCGCATTCAACAAACAATAAGTAGGTAATCCTTCACCCACTTTTCAGATGAACTAATACTTAGCTTGCCATGATGAATACTAGACACAACAGAAGCCTTCTTGAGCCCCTTCTTTTAAAAATAAATATTGATCTAGCAACATCACAAATAAGAACTTCCATGGAGATTAACCAAACTACTACTGTTTGTGCATACTACTAGGGAAAGAATTATTTAAGACCAGACCTAGACTATGGTAAGTTCAATCTATTTTAAACAGGAAATACAGCACTAATTGAAAGTGTAATCTTTATAGAAAAGTACAAACTCACCGACATAGCGAGACAGACTTCCAGAAGAGCATGTGATTCAAGGATCCACAGAATTTAAACAATTGGATCATCTTCCAAGAGGAAGATCTCAGTGTTCTTAATTTTTGTGTATTGATCTTTCATGCTTGGCTCAGAATAAGATGTGGAAGTGGACTATACAGATTGATTTAAATCAGTAACATTAACATGGCTATGGACTAACGAAACAAAATCATTAAGAGCCTGGAGAGGATGTGGTCCCAATTCATGTAACAGAATCCTCTGTCGCGGTTCCTTTCCTTTCATATCTTCTTTATAACACGACTGGTCCAATACATTGTCTGTATCATATGTTGAAAAATGATCAAGTTCAGCCACCAGAAATTTCGACTAGCATTAAGATGGCCAGGTAATTTCCATATACAGTGATTTGTCACCTGGATTATCACAAACTGACCTGGTCCTCCATTAGAGTGGATTTCACATACTTGCCTCTTGAGTCTCTGTGTACTAGTAGAAGAAACTTATCCAGTAGTTGGTTCTGTCCTAATATTAAATGTATGATACATCTTACAATCCTTTAAGAATATAAAATATATCAAAAAAATTCTAATTGGAAAGCAAAGGAACAAGAAGAGGAAAGTGAAGGTAATTTAACTCCCCTCTCATACCAAATAAAGAGAGAGAAGAGAGTAATGTTAAAGTATTTCATTACAAATATACTTAATATTATGACTCCTACATGTTACAAGTCAGAACTTAGCTAATGGTTAAAGTGTAGATATATAGATTGCAAGAAAATTTTGACTATCAAATCCTCAAAATATTACAAGATAATCTATCATGCCACAACAAGTTTGTTAGTAATGGACAAATTATATAAGCCCAATTACTCTTTATATCCACCAAAATCCATAAGCATTCATAGAATATTTCAACAGAATTTCTGGAAACACTTTCTCATCAAAATAAACTCCTAGTTCATACTATAAACCAAAAAACATTTTTCACAAAAGAAACAACATAGAGGGAAATGCTACAAATTCAAACAATTTTGATGAAAATAATAAAAGTGCATAGATCTTTTAGACAAGGAGGCAAAAAGAATGCGGTCTCAAGCCAAATTTATCAGCAAGGCTGTCAAAAGCACAACTACCAACATTATCTACAGAAAATGATGCATCAAAGTGATATATATACCATTTCTCTCTACATCAATCTTAACAGACAAAGTCGATTTGATGAGCAGGGGAAACATATTGAAACAAGAGCTCACATTAGCTAACTATATCAGTAAAGCTTAACAAAATATCTTCATGTTGAAAAAATAAATGAAAGAGTAAACCCTAGAAAAATTTTGAGAGAGAATATACAAGAAGTAACTTAGTGTTCTGCACAAATAATATGCATCCATGTGCTCTGACAAGCTAGACATCGTATTGGACTACCATCAAAAGTTAACAGCAATGGTGAAATCATCACTACGTACTTGGTGGAACGCGCAAAAATAAAACAACAGTCAACCAACCTGATGGTGACTGGGAACAATGTTGAGCACAAAATGCTAAAGCCATAACAATATCTGGTAAGTTTTAACAAATAACAAATAACAATATAGGGAACTGAAGAATATCCTTCTTAAACAATTAAATTAATGATCTGGCTTAACTCCAGTTCATCAGCAAGCAAGCATTCACACATTCCTTTCACAACCAACAATTTGGCTGGATAAGTTCATAGTACATGTGTTGCTTGTTCCGTATTAACCTTTTATGCTTTTCCAAAAGTGAAACAAATAGAAGGTCTACTTACACAGAGAACCAAATTGAAGGTCAATTCTACCCATGCAAAATATTGGCAGGACCAGAAGCTTTTGTAGATAAAGGATACTTTCCAGATCAAAGAGAAACTAATTTAAATGCGAAGACAACATAAAGATATACAATTTTAACTGGAGAATATACCTGTGATAAAATGAAATAAGAGCAGAATATGCTTGTGCTGGACAAAGTATACAACATAACTACAATTCATATTTGTTGTAAAATGTATCCAATGATGCAGTTACACATACCCAAGTCACCGTTATTCCATTCCTTAGCATCCAACAAGTTGTCACAAAAAAAGACTAATTTATTGTCTCTAGTTCCAAAAATCAAATAAGAATAAGAAATTCCACCATAAAAACAAGAGTAAGATTGATATAAAATGATTTCATGAAAGACGCATAGACTAATTATCTCATAACAAAGGTAAACTGCACCATAAAAGCGAGAGTTTAATCTTACCAGCCTTCAGGAATGAAAAGTGCATCACCTGCATGAAGAGTTGCCTCCTGAGAGTATTCCATGGAGTGAACCGCTCTTGGATAAATTGAATAATCAGGATTTTCTAGAGCAATAGAACTGCCAGACAATTATAGGCAGATAAGAATACTAAGTACGCCAATATAAATCTGAAAGCATCCCTGCAACAACGCAAGAATTGGAAGATGCAAGCGTTCATATTCTTTGGAAAAGAGAAAAGGTAAAAAGCTGATTTCCTAATACTAGTTCATAAAGTAGAATACCTATGGTTTGAAGCCTCGTCATATATTGGCATTACAGAAATGATGGGATTTGCAGAAGGGGCCATAAAACAACTGTGAATAAAAGAGAGAGAGAGAGAGAGAGAGAGAGAGAGAGAGAGAGAGAGAGAGAGAGAGAATTACCACTGTTAAAAAAAACAACTCTAAAATCTGTTAGGTGGAGGGGTCCACCACAGTAGACGTACCAAATAGAAGATTTAACCAATGAGAGATAGGCCAATGAATAATCAATATATCATTCAAAGAAAAACAAGGTATAAATGATGAACATCATTGAGCCAAAAGGTTCGAACAGACTTCACCTTGTTCACAACCAGTAATAATACATAGTAGGTTATGGTGTGGATCATATTGAGTACTCGATTTAGATTGAGCATTATTGATAGATACTAGTATTTTTGACAAAAATGCAGGCTGCGCAGGTTAAGAACAGTTAGTAAAAGGCCTGCAAAGAGTCAAAGGAATCCTTTGTGTTGCCCCCACATACCAAACATAACAATAAAGAGTTCGAGAGAAAAATGCACAGATCGTTTCTATGTCTTACTTCAGAGTTTCCAGTTGAACTCTCTCTTCATTCTCAGTATTCATAATTGACACCTGAATTATGAAAGTCCAAATTCCAACAGCATTACCACTAAAAGACCACATAACACCATAATTCTAACACAGCACAACCCCCAACAGTATTTAACAAGTGAAAAAGAAAAAATATTCATAGAGCAACAAGGAGAAAGATATAACCAATATCACAAAGCCCTTAAGTAGAAACCTGGGCTAAATAGAGCGGTTGAGGAGTAACATCTCCAGAAAAGCAAGCAGAGTGTCTCTGTGTCAAACTCTACTAGCCGATGTCTTTCTGGTTAATCGTCACAACCATCATCCATTTTTTGTTCATATTGCTTACATAAATCAATAGAGGTAGCAAACGTTAACAGAACCTATTACAAAGAAAAAGGGCAAGCTAAATAAATGAGTTTAATCATTAATGTCATCCAAGAAAGAAGCACCTAAAAGCTTCATACATACAACAAAACAAATAAAAGTTTTATGGACTCACCATCTCATGGTTTCTGATATCACCATAAAACACGGGTGCAATTCTGGATAGCATAGGCTCCATAATGGATGTACCCATCCGTTCCTAAAATTTATTCTCCATTCATGAACAGCCCCAACCCAACGTTTAAAATTCAAACAACCAAGAATTTAACGCAAAAAAAATAATAATTTCCACATATAAACAAGAAAAATTAAATTAGATAAAAAAATACGAGTATAATTTCAACATTGGAAAATGTTTTCATAAAAATTCTTGAAAGCAAAAAAATAGCTCCCGAAATGAAATGAAAATCAAAGTTTACGTAAACAAAATAAATTAGTGCTCAGTTATTACAGACCGTTAGAGTTGAAGAAAAGCCCGTAAATAGTCGAGGCCACCTTTAGTGTGATTCCACCTAGAGAAAGCTTTCCAGTCCTTTCAACACCTGTAATTAAAAAAATAGATTCAAAAGATAAGTAAGATAAACTAATTAAGCAGACATGTACTTTCCCGATAACTAGAGGAAAAATGAGTAAAGTCGAAAACGAAAATAAATTTGATAATTGATGAGATTACAGCGTGAATGTTCTTGGACTCAATCTGAGAGATGAATTGTGCGGCAGAAGGAAGCTGATCATATTCGAAGCTTCGAATTTCAAGAGACACTTCCGTTCCTGTTCCGTTGCCAGTGTACGGGCAAGAGTAACAGGTTCAGAATCCGAGTTGAGTAAGCGTGAGTTTAATCGGCGCCGGATGCTCGAGGGATTCCTTGCAACCTTAGGGCCGGATGATGGTCAACTGCTATCCCTTTTGTCAGTCCATAACTAGGCCTATAGAAAACCCATGGATTATATACAAAATTTGACCCACAACCATATCTTTATCCACCCTAGTAAATATCTTTGTGGTTTACACCCGAAATGATAAGATACCGCCCAAAGTGGAGGGAACTTAACGAACTATAACGCTAGATTACCGAGCTTCCTGCCTTCATTATTTCTCATCTAGCAGACTGTCTCTCTCACGCAAACATACGATTTATCACCAATCTCTACTAATAAAATTTTGCAAACAATAAACAACAAATAAATTGATGCTAAATTCTGAAAGAAGACAAGTATGAGTATGAGACGAGGATCTGCGAAAATTTGTCTAATATTAGGATTTATTTTTAGTTTTATTCGCCATGTATCGACACTCTCGATAACAGTAAACGATGTGGAATGTGTATCTGAAAACGTTCTGTACGAAGGAGATACTTTTACCGGAAATTTTGTTGTCGTAGATCATGATATTTTCTGGAACTATGATCATCCCGGAATTGATCTCATTGTAAGTTTTACATCGTCATCTTGAATGATGCTTAAATTGTTTGTTTGTTTGTTTGTTTTTTGTTTTTTGTTTTTTGTCTAGACTTTTTTATGTCTTTTTTCGGAATGTAGAAAGTAATCAATGCCTTTTATCTGATTTTACCATAATTTCTGTCTGATACACTCGTGTTGAATTGAATTAATACAACAGATCAGATCAGACCTAAAACTGATTAATTTGAAAATGATGATTTCAAATCATTTCTAAAACTAATATTGCTGCAGGTTACATCCCCTGGTGGCAGCATAGTGCATTCTGTGAAGGGAACATCAGGTGACAAGTTTGAGTTCAAGGCACCCAGAAGCGGAATGTACCAATTCTGTTTTCGCAATCCTGTTTCAACTCCAGAAATAGTGGCTTTCTATATTCACGTTGGTCACATCCCAAATGAGCACGACCTGGCTAAAGATGGTCAGTTCAATAGAAAAAAATGTTACGAAAGCTCTTTCTTTTCTTCTTCTTGTTGTGATGTTATTTCTTTCTATTTGTGCAGAACATTTAGATCCTCTTTATGTTAAGATAGCTGAGCTGAGAGAGGCATTGGAATCTGTAACTGCAGAACAAAAATATCTGAAAGCTCAAGATTCTCAACATCGATATAGTAAGTTGCTGACTCGTTCAATCACTCTATTGTTATAACAGACACCAAATCTGCTTCATTATTCTGTCCTTACAATCCTTTCCTGTCGATGTTACAGCAAATGAGATCACCAGGAAACGGGTTGTTTTCTATACACTCTCGGAATATTTCTTGTTAGCTGGTGCAAGTGTACTTCAGGTGGTGTATATTCGTCGTCTATTCAGCCATTCAGCCGCTTACGGTAGAGTTTGATTTTTTTTTTTTGTCCTTCTCTCGTTTTGCACTCTCTATGCACTTTATTTGTTCAAAATTTCACCAATTTAATCAATGCGATGTGGATTGTCAATGCTATTCAATTTTTCTATAAATAAAAGATTGCGTTAGAATATGAAAGCGCCGTTGATATAGTGGCATGCTCTGTGTGTCCTTTTTCTGTTGTTGTTCGGGGGAACAGATGAGATTAGCTTACAATTATTTTGTATAATTGTGTATCTGCGAAGAAGTGAACATGTCCGTCGTGGCAGAATGATGGGTTTTCATGGATATCCTGTCAATCTTGTGGTGCGGTTAGTGTAATGATGCCCTATTCGTTGGCAGGAAATGAAAAATCATATTAAAAATATAGTTGAAATTTAGAAATGCTACCACTTAAAAAATATTTTTTATAAAATTAAATGTTACATTTATATTGTAACTGATGTAATATAGATAGATAGATAGATAGATAGATAGATAATTGTCAAATAAGTAAAATTGATCACATGAATCATCTGACTTGTTGAAATAAAATTATTTTTAAGTTTTAAGTTTTTGTAGGTTTTATTAAATTTAAATTTTATGTGTACGGAGGCGAAAGAAGTTGAAATCAAAGAAAAAAAAAAAATTGCAGTGGACTCAAATACTCAATCCTCAAACACACACACACACACACAAATACACCGGGTGGCCTGATGGTGGGAATTGGGTTTGGAACCTCAAGGTCCCAAATTTAATTTCCCCTATGACACTTTTGTTGAAGCGTCTAGAGGGTCAGATTTCAGTTTTTTTCAGTCGTTTGATATCGTCTATCAGGGTATTTTCCGATCAGAGTACCTCGGACACTTTCGATTTAGGTCCCGTTTTCATGACGCTGTTTTAGGATAATCGAGGGCCTGAGTCCCGTGACAAATCCCGAAACAAGCAAATCCCAGAGTATTGACTGACGGTTGAAGTTTTCGAATTTCCAAAAAAAAAAAAAAAACTCAATCCTCTGCTTGAGTTTAAATTAAATTATCTCTTTTATTTTTTTTTTACTTGGTTTCAATCAAATCATATTTTGTTGGAAGAAATCGAAAATCAAATCTTTAATAATTTCATAATATAAAACAGGACATAATTATGGATTGAATTAATTCGTTTTTAAATTAAAACATGATGAAAATTAATTCAAAAATAACCATTTACTCTTGAATTTTGTATAAATAATCAAGTTGAGCATCCATCCATCCAAATTGAATCGTCAAAATTAACCAATCCCTACAATATATATTTTCGAAATTGGGTTGGGTAGCCGTACATGGTACATGTACATTCTTGCTAAAAGCCAAGGCTAGCATTAGCAAGCATCCGTTTTTTTAATGCAAACAAGTGTTCATGTTGCTGTATATACTAAAATATATACCGTTTCAATTGTTATTAAACCAGCCTTTCAAAATCATCAAGCCTCGTCCAATTTTTCTATATTTCAATGTTGAGGATCAATAGTTATTACTGAGTCACCGATCTGACTACAATTCACACATGATTCATCATTCTATTACAATACTTTTGTCATTCCAGCAGCTGCAAGTGCCAAATTAAAAATCAGATAATCTATTTTGTTTTTTCTTTTTTAGAAAGAAAAAAAAGCAACAGTTCTCATTTCGAGGAAGAAACCACTCAGGCTTGTACTTTGAATACTTACACATTGCCACAAAAAAATGTAATTGGCAAGTAGTCTCGGTCTCGGAAGGAAAATGGAAAATGGTGAAAATTAATGGTTGAAATTTGAACCGATCAAACCATCAATAACGGAGAACTAGTTAGTTTATTGACAGAAAATAATAATATTGAAATAAATTAATAAAATAATATAAGAAATATTCAATTCAAAAGTCCGAAATAGGGAAAAGGCCAAGGCCCGGGTCCTTTCCCTTTTGGTCCGCAACTCTCGCGGGCTCTCACGTTTGACCAATCAAGCGGTGGGGATCTCTTTTGCGCGTTTGATAGGGTGCGAGTGGGAAGGGACCCACTCTGAAATCTGAACTCAACCAATATCGATATCAGTTTAATTATCTAATAACGTTAATTGACTATTACATCTCACCTAAAGTAGATGAATATAAATTTTGGTGTTCTTAAATAAATCAATGGACCGAACGAAATATAATTATTAGTAACATTAAGTTAGTTTTCAAATAAAACAATAATTATTACAGTTGTATAAGTATAATCATCGTGTTGGGGTTGGCAGGGTGGAAGATTATATCATTAAAACCATTATTTCACGAACGAAACTTCTACACAATTTACTAATATCAAAAGCTCATATCAACTTAATTTTCCTTCGATCTTACATACGTTTCTGTTCTACCTTCACTTGCACAACATTTTTTACTATCACGTAATGCTCTCCGTAGAAAATAAAAGAAAATTAAACCCACGATAGTGAGACCAATATCCGATACGGAAAATTGAATTAGGGAATTTGGCACTGTTTCATACGAGACATTGTTATTACGATGTTATGAAATTGACAATTTTCGGGTTACGAGACTCATTCTTACCTACCTTTCTATCGAATCACCAGCAATAAAAATTAAGTAATTGGCGATAAAGCAGAGTAACTTCCTTTATTTATACATAGTCTACCTTTGATCGAGGAATTACTTCCCATACCTGCTATTTTTATTTCGGTTTTATGCCAGACTCAACCCAAATTCATCTATTATTTTGAAGTAATTAAATCTACAGATTTGCAGTGTGTGTATTAGTGTGTAGATATATATTATTTTAGAGAAATAAATAGCAAAACATTAAGAGAATTTTTTAAAATTTAATTTTATTAGGATTAATGCCTTGAAGAAAGCTACGTCTTTCATTTCAAAAAAAGGTCCGGTCCCCCCACTGCCCCAGAGCATTGAGGCCATCGCGTCTTACCGATCAATCTCGAGGCGCCACGTGGAAGACCTAGGATTCGTGGATCCCACGATGACATGGCCAAGACAGTGTAAACAAAGGTATGGTTTTATTTAGAGAGAGAAAAACAGAAGGTAATCCGTAATCCAGTATTGGGACAAAGAGGGAAAACTTAGAAAGATATAGAGCGAGAAACAAGGCGCGGGGACGTCGTCCCAAAACAGCGGAGAGAAAGAAATTTGCAGCGTTTCTCTTGGTAATCATTTTCCGTTTGTTTCTCAACCGAAGTCGCGTCGTAGAGTGTTTGCTCTCCTCATTTTCAGGGTTTCATAAAACTTCCTGACAAACAAGATTTTTTGTCATAAATTACAAAAAAAATCCGTTCGACTGTTCGAGGAAGAAAAAACTTAAAAATTAAAAAAATACTCAGTGAACACAGACCGTACACCGGGAAATACAAAATTAAGTTCGTAGATCTTGCTTGTCTCTAACTCCGGTCGATTCTTTGCGTACATTTCTAGCTGTATTTATTTATTCATTTATACCGGCCAAATTTGAGTATATTTGGCGAAGAAATCTTTGGGGCGACTGCTGTCATAAATTAGGAGAATCAAGGTCGGGATGAGATCCTTCTAGATTGGTTCTAGAAGGTTGGGATCTGGCGATAGCGGTGTTTGCATTAATCATCTGATGAGAGAAGAAAGGAATCGGGAGGGAAAACGATGAAATGGACATCATTGCTTGAGGACATCAAGGAAAAGGTCGGTTTATTTCAATCTCCTTCAACTACTGCTGCTACTGCAGGCACTGCTGTTTCTTCTTCTTCCCCCTCCTCTAATCACCACAACAATGCCTCCTTGACTCTACACGGCTACGTTTCATATCCTGCAAGGTTCTTTTCTTTTATCTTCTTGCATCTCGAATTTCAGTTCATTCATGTTGTTTCACGTGGTACATGATTGGGATAACGGTTGTATGTAGTAGTAGTGCATTTGTTTTTTTATTGATATAATGTGCGCAGTGCGTAAAATTAATTCGGTTTGAATTTGGATTTTTGTTTGTGTATTAGCATTAATAACTATTTATACAAGTTGGAAATTTAATGAGCTTCATAACTCGTTCTGGACTCGAATATAGCTAGAGGTGGCTTGTTGTTTCTTAGGTTTAGAAATTTGTTGTATATCAAGGATCAAGAATGGCAGTTTGGTAAGGAGTGGGCAATATATTTTCTTCGTTTGCAAAAGAGACTGGTAGCTGCACTTTAAATGATGCTCTGGGTTCTTCGTGTGAAGACTGTACAACTGTAACAGGAAAACAGAGGACGTGGTTAAGGTTATGAACAATTGAACAATGGCCTGACTTGTGATGAAGATTAATGGACCAACGTATTACTGAATAGGAAGAAGTTTTGTTTGTTGTCTTGTTGATTTGGAATTCTAATGCTTGGTCGAATTTGTAATCGTTGTTGAGGTTGAAATGCTATCCTTGGTCGGATGATCACATCCATTATTCTGCAAGAGAGGGTGCTTGAAGCTTGACTAATGGCTTCAACCTTTCTTCTTGGTTGCAGTTGTGGTGATAGTTAATTTTCTTCTTGTTATTAAAGTGAGTATGCTGGTTCTTTCTGCAAATGGTTTAACAATCAGAATGTTTATAATTTGGAGGATGGATTCTGAAGTGTAAAACTCTTCAAGTAGTATTTCACTCCTGGTGATATACAATAATGTGAACAAAGTGCTATGAGGGTGCGCCCTTGTTATGAAAATTATAGACTTTAACGTAGTTGAGAGTGTAAATAGTGTGGAAAGGAGACTAGGTGCCCTCCTTATCATTCCTGTCTCTTGTGAGAATTCCTATCTTGGCTTCATATTCTTCCCCTGAAAAGGTATGGCTAGGACAGGGAATCCCCACTAGCGGATAGAGTTCCCCGTCTCACAGTGCCCCTGCTCGTCCTATGCTCTAATCCCAATTATTTACCCAAAAACATCATTTTATTTTTTCTGTCAAATAGAAAAGAGGATAACCCTAAAATATATAATCTATTATACTCGAATTTTGCATATCTAAAAGTTAAAAATTTTCTGAAATGCAAATGTGGGTGGCCAGAAGAATAACAGGTTGCTTCACCAAATGCATAGAAACGAAAATGACGAGAAAATCTTAACTTTCTTAACTATAATAGTAAGATGACTGGAAAATAAGAAAAATGAAGTTGTATATCAATTGTGACATTAAAAACATTCTTTTGGTAGCGTTTGATGAGCTTATGTAATAGTATAGATATGGAGAGGTTTATAGACGAAGCCGAAAATTAAAATATATGGAAAATTATCAAGAAAGCTACAACAATATGCGATAACACGTCATGATCATATTCAAATCATTCTATAAATACAGTTGAATGTTCTTTTGTGTAATACAACAAGCCAAATCATGGTTAATACAAAAGAGAAAAGAAAAGAAAAAAGGAACTTGTGGATATAGTGAGACGAAGAAGAGAGCCGTGATAGTAACGAGAGAGAAATACTTTGTGGTAGGAGGTTTACTTATAGCATGGATTGAGGAGAGAGAAATTTTTTGAGAACACAGAGAGAGGGTAGTGGTAGGAAATAAAAAGTGGAATGGCTTAGTGTGAAAAAAGAAGAGGCTAAAACTTATGAATAATGCTATGGTTTCTTTGTGCTAAGAAACAAAAGAGAATTAATAATAACTATAAGAGAAATAACATAGAATCATATAATATCTATACGTCAAAATCTCATCAAAAGTATATTTATATAAAAAAATTTAAAGTATTGTTAAATAGGAAAATGGAGTGAGGTCTGTGTAGGAAGAAGAATCCTTCTCCTTGCCTCATTTCCAGACGATGATGCAAATCCTTCCCCACGTCATGGTCTTCAAAAAGTAATTGAATAGGGCAGGTACCCGACCTGGTGGGTCTTTTGCTGATTGTTATTTGTATTCCCTTATTGCTTCCTGTTTTATTGGCAGACCGTGTGGGAGATGTCCCTGTATTGATGGTGTAGATCTATTATCCTAGATGTATCCAATATTGAATGTTAAATTTTTAATTTAGTTTTGAACCGAGATGCTGTACATTCAGCATTTCTAATGACAAAGAATCTGATAATTGCTTTGCTTGTCGACTTAAGTTTTAGTTCTGTCTTTCAAGAGAAATTTTAAGGCATGTAAAAAAATATATTTTGATCATCCATGTCATTTTATTTATGTCAAAACTTAAAAAGTTATTCTGATATGCCTATATACTTTGGTAGGATCTCATTGCAACCCCCACGCCTCCCTCCTCTCTCTCTCTCTCTCTCTCTCTCTCTCTCTCTCTCTCTTTTATTTATTAATTTTTTCATGATAGCAGAGACAGACATGAATTGGAGTTGGACTTCAAGAGATTTTGGGAAGAGGTCCGCTCATCTGGCTCAGAAAAGGTTCTTCCCTCTTCATAATTTTTGCTAATTTTACTTAGGATGAAATTAGATATTGATAATATAGATTAATCAGTGCTAATGCCTCTCTCATTGTATGTGCAGGAGAAAGAAGCCGCCTTGAATTTGACTGTAGATGCTTTTTGTAGATTAGTGAAGCAGCATGCTAATGTAACTCAGTTAGTTTCCATGTAAGAACAACACTTTTCCATTTGTGTCATGCTTCTTTGGACAGAAATTTTTTTTGTGTAGTTACATGGTTGATATCCAATTGTCTTCCTATTATGACTGTTGCTTTGTAGAGTTTTTTCCCCATCTTTAAACTATTACCCTTTTGGACAAAAGCAGCAACCATTTAGTGCAATCACAACTTTATATTTTCTGTTGTTGCTTTTCCTCTTGATATTTCTTCTGACGACATAGTAATTATTTTGAGAGTTATATTCTATTGGATCAGTTTCGGAACTCTTGTTATGTTCAATGATTATATGCTTACTTCCAGTTGGAAAAAAAAATACTGATTCCTTTACTTCTCTATGGAATATTGTTCTTGCTTGGTTCAGCATCTTAGCACAATATTAATTGGTGCATATATTCTTTGTACTTCATATAATTGTTAGCACACTGACTAACATTTTCAGCTTTGGTGAATCACAGGTTAGTCAAACACATATATTCTCTTTTGTTGTGGGAATAGCATTTGTAACTGATATCGAGAGATTAAAAATCAGCAGCAAAAAAAGACCTTTGGATGTAGGAAAAGTTTTAAAATATTTTTCAGAGGTCACCAAGGTATGGCTGTTGGATCTAATTGTTGTCCTTTTGCATTTTTTTTTTCATATGATTTGTCGTTTGAAGTTTTTTCCATGAGTGCTTTTCTACAGGATGGCATTTGTCCTGGTTTAAATTTGTTAACTGCAGTAGAAGTCCTGTTATCTGGGGTATGATTTCATAGTCTTTCGTTAATCAGCTTCCTTTATGGGGCATAGTTTAAGGAAAATGTCCTGTACTATTAATTATTCTACTTTGCAATATTCTTGCCATTTATTGTTCTATCATATCATTCATACTGTACACAATATGATCTTCTGAAAATACTTCATTGTGATCAATATGCAGTGACTTATCAAAGTAAAACAAATTTTTGTGACAATGTAATTATCTTTCCAATGGAGTTATACTATGTATAATTCTTGATATTTTGATTACTGGATACCAAAAACTATTGTTATTATGCACATACATTCTTTGATGTTTTATCATATGAAAACTTTGATTTTCTGATTGTTTTTATCATTTTCAGCCCATTGATAAACAATCTCTTCTTGATTCTGGGATATTGTGTTGTCTTACACATATTCTCAATGCCCTTCTTGGTCCTGACGAAATTGATCAAAGGCAACAAGCTCCTGATTTTGAAGAATTGTTGCTAGGTGAAAAAAACAGTGTTGGTGATGCTGGGCAAGTCCGACGGCTTGAGGTATTGTTGATTGCATACCCTTTTAATTAGTTTCATGTGCCCGCCCTAAAGAATTTTATGCCATATATAGAAATGTAAAATGTAAATCTTAGTTGAAAAAATATTTTCAATGGATTAATTATTATATTTTATGACATATGACATTTCTTGTTAGTATGCATCCTTTCTATTCAAATTATTTGTTCCCTTTAGCTGACTTCAGAGAAGCTCTTTCCCTTGTTTACTTATGACAACTCGTAAAGCATTTTGGATTTTATCTGTTAGAGCTGAAATTATGCTGGAAGAAGGGCCGTCTCTTATCCTGAGTAAGATGTTTTAAGTATATTTGGGATGACCGAAGTTTTGTTGACCAAATAAAATGGGATGTATTTCATGGTGTTCTTGAACTAAGGTGCATTTATGATCATACACTAAGTCTAACTTTTGTCTCTCTCTTTTTAATTATTATTTATTTAAAAATTGTGTTAAGAGTGTTGAATGTTGCTCCTGAATTGGACAACACTTAACACTAGGGGTTCCTGAATTCAGCAAGCTGCCGAGAAATATTTTGCTAAGAAACCTAGGACATGGTCTCCCTTGACGGTGGTTTGGGTATGAAGCCTCAACTCTGCCTTAATGTTATAAATTGTTACTCATGTCAACATATGTATTTTTGAGGTAAGTTGACAATCTAATTGTATTATTTTCAATCATTTAGTATGAAAAAGCGAAATATGGTAAGAGAAAGCACAGGACATCTCGCTGCTTAATTTCAGTTATCCTTGAAGAATTTGAAAAAAAAGAATATATTGATTCTCTTTTATGTTTCAATACAAGTAATTACAGGGGTATTTATACACATGATTGAGGCCTAACTGGGAAATATATAAAGTCAGTAATAGAATAAAAATTCACAAATTAGGAACTAAATTACTCTAAATTAGGAATTAAATTGCTATAAATTAGGGTTTAAGAATATGTCTAAATTAAATAAAATTAGTCAACACTCTTCCTCAAGTTGGTGCATAAATATCATACATGTCCAACTTGTAGACTAAAATATGATACGTCCTATTGCTAAGTCTTTTGGTGAACACGTCAGCTAGTTGCTTCTTGGACATCACGTAAGATAAGTTCAAGGCACCATCAGTCAACTTTTCTTTAATGAAATGTCGATCAATCTATATGTGTTTTGTCCGATCATATTGTACTGAGTTATGGGTTATACTGATGACAGTTTTGTTGTCATAGTACATGGATAATTTGTCTTTTCCTAACAAATTTAATTCCTCCAATACTTTTGCAACCACAAAAGCTCACAAAAACCTTGAGCCATAGCTCTGTACTCTACTTCAATATTTGATCGAGCAACTATACTCTGCTTTTTACTTTTCCAAGTGATTAGGTTTCCTCTTACAAACGTGTAATAACCAGAGGTAGACCTTCTATTATTAGAGATCTAGCCCAATCTGCGTCTGTAAAGGCTTTTATCTGGAGGTGATTGTGTTTAGAAAACAGTGGAACTTTTCCTGGAGCAGACTTCAGATATCGTAGAATGCGAAACACAGCCTGCATATGAGATTCACGTGGTTCATGCATAAACTGGCTCACCAAGTTGACTGCATATACTATATCTGGTCTAGTGTGTGAGAGATAAATCAGTCTTTTCACTAATCTCTGATATCTCCTTATCACAACCGGCTTACCAGTCCCTGCTTGCAACTTATGATTGCTCTCAATAGGAGATTCTGCTAGTTTACAACCTGTTGGTGCAAGAATTGTCCGTTGACCCTCCTCGCGGTCAACGTGGAATGACCCAATTGGTGAGATGTGAGGGCAAGGTGACTTTATCGGATGACGATTTCTACACCGGAAAATGACTGCAAGCGTGGCTATTTCTTGTAGAGCTTCACCTCCTAAGCCTGCAAAGAAAATAAGCACCTCGGAGTGATGCCAGGAGGGGTTCCCGAAGGGGAAACTCTGATACCTAAGTCAGAGAAGTGGTGGAAGAAAATGGAATGTGTTTCCGACGAAAACAACAAGAAGGAACGTGAAAATGGCCTGAAAAAGGAGAAAAATGTGTAGGAAATACTTAACGGAGATAGAGAAAAGTGTTGGTGAAGTTCTTTCCAATCCAGATTCCCAAAGTGCTATCGAGTTAGTAAGATCTCCCCAACTGCAAAAGTTCCAAACCTTTTTGTCGTTGAAGAAATTTGGTTTATATAGTGTCCCTCTTCTGAATAGTGATATGATTTGGCATCGGAGAATAGGAAAGATGTGATATCTGACATGGGGCAGTATGCAGCCGATTTTCTTTAATAATGCTGTCACATCTGCAGACTTTGTAAGCATGTCACCGTCCTATCACCTGAAAATGGTCAGAAGATCGGACGGGTGCTTTTAATGGACCAGTTGTCATCAATAATTCCCATTTTTGAGTGGGAAGGGCAAATGTATATTGATACTTCGATCAGGAGCTTCTTGTGAAACAGCTATGGAAGGAATCCTGGCTTGAGATGAGTCCCTTGGGAAGCTATCGGATTATCGGGGCGACGGTTTGTATCAACTTCTGTTGTTGGATGCTGGAGGCATACTGTTAATGATTGCAAAATTCCTGAGAACGAGCCTTTTCCCTTGGTACTTGAAGCGGTGATAATCCTAAGGCGCTAGTGGTTCCCCTGAGATGCAGGTTACCTGAGGCGAAATTTGTCTGAGACCACGGGATCCCTGAATCGGGGGATATCTGGGACGGAATTTGTATGAGACATTGGATTTTCCGAGAAGGGGGGCTCCTGGGGCGAAATTTGCCTGAGACGGGAACTGTGTGGGATTATCGTCTGGCTTTCTGCTATGTGTTTAGCTGAGGGGTGTCCAGTTCTTACCTAGGACGGTGGAATCCCTGAATCGACGGATAACTGAGAAGGTGAAATCACTGAGCCGGGATGCCTGGGGCGGAGTACACCTGAGAAGAGAGTTCCCTGATATTATACCTGACCTCTGCCATGTGTCTTGTTGATTAGGTGTCCACGTGTTACCTCCGCATTTTCTCCCAAACATAACCTAATGTACCAGTTTCTTTGAAGAACTCTAGAATATATTTCCTCCAAGAAATGAAACTTTTTTTTTTTTTTAATCTGGCAACTTCAATTCCTAGGAAATATTATAGTTTTTCTAGATTTTTGATCTCAAATTCCTGAGCCAAAAGCTGCTTTAATCGGGCCATATCTTCTTTGTTATCTTGTGTCATCATTATATCATCAGCATAAATTATGATAATAGTGATTTTACTCTTATTATGTCTGATAAATAAGGTATGATCAGCGTTACTTTGTTGATAGTTGAAAAATATCATGGCTTTACTAAATTTCTTGAACTATGCTTTGAGAGAATACTTCAGTCCATACAAGGCCTTTTTTATTTGATAAATATTACATTATGCTCTGAGAGATTGCTTCCAACTCATATGTCATCAGCAAATCCAGCAATTCTTCAAAAGGAATCTTGCTGAAATCATGTGCTTTTCTGATAGCAGTCACTTTTGTTTCCCACGTTTTTGGCGTACTTCTTAGAATCTTGTTCACAATATCCATATTTGAATATGTCTTGCCAAGAACTTTCATACTATTTGTAATGTCAGTAAAACGTGTAAACATGTCTTTTATTGACTCATGGGGTTTCATTCTGAAAAGTTTATAATCATAAACTAGCATGTTTATTTTAGAGTCCCTGACTCTGCTGGTTCCTTCATAAGTAACCTTATGTATGTTCCATATGGCCTTGGCTATATAACAGTTAGACATTCTGTGTATTCAGATCTATCTAAGGCAAAATATAGCACATTCATGCCATTTTCATTTAACTGAAATTGAGTTTTCTCTTCTGAAGTCCACTCGCCCTTTGGTTTCAGTTTTCTCTCTATAGTGGTCTCATCTATGGTCATTGGAGGATTGTAGCTGTCCTTTATAATAGTGAGAATATTAAA
>JAVXUL010000001.1:20672907-20705061 GCA_035590515.1 Trichilia minutiflora
AATTTAATTATCTTATAATCTATTTAATTTTTTCAATCGAATCATAATTAGTTCGTCCATCCCTATTTATACATGTAACATTACTCTAATAAAATTTACTGTTGAATTTATGTATAAATAATCAAATTGACCATCCATCCAAATTAATTAAGTCATAAAAATTAACCAATTACTGGAAATTTATTTTCAAATTTGGGTTAGGGTGACAGACCATTCTTGCTAAAAGTCAAGCCTTGCATTATTAGCAAGTATCATTTTGCAAGCAAGAGTTCAATCTGCCCTGTATACTAAAATATATGGATTTTAACTAAAAATAATCACATTTTTACTTGGTTTTAAAAAATGATCACTGTTAAATTTTTTTTATCAAAGTAAACTAAAAATCTATCATTTAAAATAATAATACTCTTGTAACCAAAAATCATAAATTTAGGTCTTATAATTTTAGTTTTATTGGAAAGTGAGTTTTTAACCTTTACTTAAAAGCGAATTTTTAACTTTATTAAAAATGTAAGAATATAAACATATCATATTATTTATGAGTTATTTAAATTTGGATGGATAGATATTCGAATTTGACTTTATTAACTTAAATTTGAGTAGTTTAAATGATTTTTTTTAGTTGAATTCAAATATAATAATATTTAAATTATTAGGTCTATGAGTTTAATCCAGTATCTATTAAAAATATAATTAAATTAAATAAATTTTAAATTTTATAATAATAACTTTAAAAAATAAATAATCGAACTTGATTCAATAGAGTTTGAGTACATTAAATTGAATTAAGTATAAAAAAATATAAATTTGATTAAATTCAAATCTTAAATTTTTAAATTAAAGTTAAATTTGGGTAATTTATTATGTTGATTCGATCTAATTTAATTACACTCTATTAAAGTGAGTTTTGGCCTTTGCTCAAAGTGAGTTTATGGTTGTCAAAAATTTATTTTTGAGTAAAGACAAAAAATTCATTTTTGAGTAAATTTAAAATTTTTTTATTTTTAGTCACAGGATATTATTATTTAAATAATAAAATTTCAATTTACTTTAAAAAAATTAACAGTAATTAGTTAAAAAAAGTAAAAAAAAATTCAGTTTCGTAAATTTCCCCCAAACCGCTTCAGTTGTCATCAAGCCGGCGTTTGAAATCATCAATATTCATAATGTTTCAATGTTCAGGGTCAGTAGTTTTACCGAGTCACCGGTCCAACTTCAATTCACACATGATTCATCATTCTATCATAACACTTTTGTCATGTCAGCAACTGCAAGTGCCAAATTAAAAATCAGAAATAAACTTATAAACAGAGCAAAATTTATCATTTCCAAGAAAAAAACTCAGTCTAGTGGTTTGAATACTTCCAAATTGCCTTTGGAATTGGCAAGTAGTCTAGTCTCAGAAGGAAAATATGGTTGCGTAAAGATGTATGGCATCATGAAAGGAAGATGTTGCGAATTAACTTTCAAAATTTGAACCAATCAAACCATCAATAATGGAGAACTCAGCTAGTTTTTTTTTTTTTTTAACAGAAAAAATATTAATAATAATAAAATAATAAACAATTAAAAAGTCCGAAATGGGGAAAAGGCCACGGCCCAGCTCTCTCGCTCTTTTGCTTTTGGTCCGTAACTATCGCGGACTCTCACGTTTGAATAATCAGGCGTTGGGGACCACTTTCACGCGCTTTGTAGGGTGGTAGTGGCGAAGGGACCCACGTAAATATTTAACATTACATTTCATTATTTCAATCGGGAGGCACCAAACCAATCAATCAATGTCTGTGAGCCAGTAAAAGTGTGCATTTTCATTTGAAATAAGTGTATGGAAAATTTGAATTTTTTATATAATTTTGGTGCTGTAAAAACTTAAAAAAATATATGTATAACCCTTATTAAATTCGACTGAAATTGAATGGTCTAATTTATGAAGCTAGGTGTAAATTCTAAAACAATGGATTATTTTTATAAGATAAAATATTTTATTAGGCTAAATAAGATTATAATAAAACAAAAAATTTAAAATATAATGTACAACTAAATGATATATATATATATATATACACACGCGCACAAATTATTAAAATTTGTCTTGATACCTATGAATTACAAAACATACAATTCTAACGATAGACTATTACATAAAAATGACTAAGATAAGATTAAATTTTAGAAACCCTAATTTACATTAAATTTTACATGCACAAAAATAAATTGGGTTATGTGTAAAATTTTTAAGTTTTTACGGTACATTATAAAAAAAAGAATAATTTTGCATTGGTTATATGGAACGTGTAATTTTTGTACCATCTTTTTTTTTTATACATGAGAAATTATAATCTATCAAATTCTAAACATGATTTTCGTATCATTAAAAATGTAAGACATGCATGATATACCTTATTAATAAATAGGATTTTCGCGTTATTATAGAAACATAAATAAAATAAATGGACCGACCTAAATATAAATATTAATAATATTAAGCTAGGTTTTAATTAAAATACTAATTATTACAGTTGTATGATAATACATGTTGGGGTTGGCAGGAAGAAGGATTGTGACATTAGAACCATTATTACAGGAGGGAAATTTCTATATAATTTACCAATATCAAAGCCCATCAACGTTTCATATCAACTTAATTTCCCTTTGATTTTACATATGTTTCTGTTCTTCTTCTTCCTCCACCTACACCTACACACATGTACATTTTTGACTGTCGCCCAAAGCTTTCCATAGAAGATAAAGAAAATTAAATCCATGAAAATGACAACAATTGTGAAAATTGAATCAGGGAATTTGGCATTGTTACTATGATGTTATCAAATTGACAGCTTCCGGATTACAAGACTCGTTCTTACCTAACCTTATAATATCTATCTATTAATCAGCAGTAAAAATTAAGAAAAGCAATTAGCACTTCATTGGATTGACTTTGTTTTTACATATTATTATAAATTGGAGCGACACCTCCTGAAAGGTAACTAGGTCTGGTTTCGGACTCAGACTCAAATTCATATAATATTTTTTAAGTAATTAAATTTATAGGTTTATAATTTAAAATTAATTTTATATAAAATTTAAATTATGATTAATAATTAAAAAATATTAATTTATAAATCCACTTAGAATTTTTTAAATCAATTTAAAATTATAAATAATAATTTAAATTATTTAGATTGGTTTGAATTAACTGAGTTAAAAAATGTCGGCCCTTATTTGAAAGGTATAATTTTTTTTTTTTTTATTTTATTGAAATAAAAAGTAAATAATTAAAAGAATTTCGTAGATTTTAATTTTAAGAAAGCTACGTCTTTTAAAGAAGCGAAAAAAAAGAGAAAGCTACGTGATATTTCTTGGTCATTAAGAAATAAAAACAAAAAAAAGAAAAAGCTGGAAAAATGCTTCTAAGACACAACACAACCTTAACGACAAGTCTACAAGTGTTAAAACCGGCTAAAACGGGTTCTTGTTGGAATAAAAGCTCCGGACCACCCACAGCAAAGAGGCCATCACGTCTCACCCATCACTCTCTAAGCGCCACGTGGAAGACCTAGCTTCGTGGATCCCGCGCCAACGTGGCAAAGACCAGTGTGAACAAAGTAAATATTTTTTTTAGAGAGAAAAAACAGAAAGTAATCCAATATTGAGACAGAGGGAGAGAGAAAATTCGAAAGATATAGAGCGAGAAACAAGGAGTGTCCGGCCGAGAACAGAAAAGAGAAAGAAAAGAGGGAGAAAGAAATTTGCTCCGTTTCACTTCGTAATCATTTTCCCATTCTTTCTCAACCGAAGTCGCGTTGTAGCGTGTTCGCTGACCTCATTTTTAGGGCTTCATAAAACTTCCAGGACAAACAAGAATTTTTTTCCAAAATAAAAAAAAAATCCGTTCGAGGAAAAAAATTAAACATAAAAAAAATCGCAGCGAGCACAGATCGTGCACATGGAAATACAAAACTAAGTTCATAGATCTTGCTTGTCGAGAACTCCGATCGATTTTTCGTGTACATTTCTAGTTGTATTTATTTATTGATTTATACTGGCAAAATTTGATTATTTTTGGCGGAGAAATTTCTTGGGGACTGGTAACATAGGTTAGGAGAATCAAGGTTGGTATGAGATCCTTCTAGATTGGTTCTAGAAGGTTGGGATCTGGCGATAGCGGTGTCTAGATTAATCGTCTGATGAGAGAAGAAGCGAATCGGGAGGGAAAACGATGAAATGGACATCATTGCTTAAGGACATCAAGGAAAAGGTCGGTTTAGCTCAATCTCCTTCGACTACTACTACCACCGGCACTGCTGTTTCTTCTTCTTCTTCCTCCTCTAATCACGACAACAATGCCTCCTCCAATCTACACGGCTACGTTTCGTCTCCTGCAAGGTTATTTTCTTTTACCTTTTTGCTTCTCGAATTTCCATTCATTCATGTTATTTCTCGTAGTACATGATTGGGATGACGATTGTATGTGTTCGTAGAACATTTTTTTTTATTGATATAATGTGCGCTGTGCGTAAAATTAATTGGGTTTGAATTTAGATTTTTGTTTGTGTTTTAGCATTAATAACTATTTATACAAGTTGGAAAATTAATGAGCTTTATAACTCTTTCTGAACTACAATATAGCTAGAGGCGGCTTGTTGTTTCTTAGGTTTTAAAACTTTGTTGTGTATCAAGGGTCAAGAATGTTAATTTTGTAAGCAATGGGAAGTTGAGAAACATGTTTGTAAGAACAGCATCATAATTCTGATGGTGTCTCTGATGCACAAGTGAGATACAATGAAAAGATAGGAGTAGCTTGAGGCTAAGACCCAGAGTTACCCATTAAAGATCTTTCAGTGCTAGTTTTCTTAGATTGTCTTTGTGAATTTGGGTTTTAGCTCAAATGGTAAATGAGTGGGTTGGGAGTTGAGGTTGGCCCTAGCTTAAATAAATCATCTGAAATATATTTTCTTCATTTGCAAAAGCGGCTGATAGCTGAAATTTAAATGATGGTCTGTGTTATTTTTGTGAAGACTGTACTAGTGTAACAGGAAAACAGAGGACATGCTTAAGATAATGAAAAATTGAACAATGGCTGATTTATGATGCAGATTAATGGACCAACACATTACTTAGTAGGAAGAAGATTTATTGTTGTCTTGTTTAGTTGGAATTCTAAGGCTTGGTTGAACTTGTAACTGTTGTCTGTGTTAAAATGCTATCCTTTGTTAAATGATCGCATTTATTATTTTGAAAGATAGGGTGCTTGAAGCCTGAATAATGGTTGAACCTTTCTTCCTTGTCGTAGTTGTGGTGATAGTAATTAACTTTTTTATTGTTGGTAAAGTGAGTATGCTGGTCCTTCTGCAAATGGTTTAACAGTCGGAATGTTTGTAATTTGGAGGATGGCTTTGTAGTGCCGAATTCTTCAAGTAGTATTTCACTTCTGGTGTTACACAGTAATGCGAACCAAGTGCTATGAGGGTGCAGGCTTGTTATGAAAATTATAGACATTAATGTAGTTGGGAGTGTAAACAGTGTAGAAAGGAGACGAGATGCTCTCCTTGCCCTCCCTGTCTCTTGTGAAAATTCCCATCTTAGATTCATTTTCTTCCTCTGAAAAGGTATGGCTAGGATGGGGAATCCCCCCTAAGGGATAGAGTTCCTCATCTTATATGGCCCCTGCTCATGCTACATCCGAATTATTTACCCAAAAAGATCAGTTTATTTTTGTTTGCCACATAGAAAAGAGGGTAACCCTAGAACATACGATCTATTATACTCGAATTTTGCATATCTAACAGTTTAATGTTTTTGAAATGCAAATGTGGGTGGCCAGAAGAATAACAAGTTGCATCACCAAATGCATAGAAATGAAAATGACCAGGAAATCCCAACTTTCATAACCATAATAGTAAGACAGATGGAGAATAGGAAAAATGAAGTTGTATATCAACTGTGACATATTAAAAAAAATATAGACATGAAGAGGTTTATCGATGAAACCATAAATTAAAGAATAGGGAGAATCCTCAAGAAAGCAACAACAATAAGCATGAACACACCACATTCCTATTCAAATCATTCTTTAAAAATACAGTTGAATATTCGTTTCACTAATACAATGAGCCAAATCATGGTTAATAAAGAAAGAAAATAAAATAAAATAAAAGAGGAACTGATGGATGTAGTGAGACGAAGAAGAGAAGTGTGATCAGTAATGAGAGAGAAATACTTTGTGGTGGGAGGTGTAGTTATAGAGTAATTGAGGAGAGACAAAATTTTTCAGAACATAGAGAGAGGCTGTGGGAATCTTAGTGATAGGAAATAAAAGTGGAGGTGGCTTGGTGTGAAGAAAGAGGAGGCTGAAACAAATGAATAAATACTATGGTTTCTAATCAAAAGTTTATTATTAACCATTACTTCATTTATAGTTCATATATATATATATATATATATATTTTCTGTGCTAAGAAACAAAAGGGAATTAACAATAACTATAAGAGAAAATAACATAGAATTGTATGATACCTATAAATCAAAATCTCACCAAAAATATATTTATATATAAAAAATTTAAACTATTTTTAGATGGGAAAATGGAGTGAGTTCTCTATAGGAAGAAGAATCCTGGTCCTTGCCCCATCCCCAGACAATGGATGTGAATCCTTCCAAGCGTCACTGTTTTCAATAAACAATTGAATAAGGGGCAGGTACTCTACCTGGCAAGTCTTTTGCTTGTTGTTATGGAGTTGTCCCAGTGTTGATGGTGTAGCTTAATTATCCTAGATGCATCCAACAGTGTTGCTTGTTATAGTGAATATTAAATTTTTAAATTTTAAATTTAATTTGTTTTTGAATTGATGTGCTGTACATTCAACATTTCTAATGATAAAGAATATAATAATTGCTTTGTTTGTTGACTTAAGTTTTAGTTTTTTCTTTCAAGAGAAATTTTAAGACATGAAGAAACCTATTTTTTGACTATTAATGTCAATAACTCAAAAAGTTATTCTTATATGCCTATATACTCTTGTCGGACCTCATTTTCCTCTCTTTCTCTCTTTCTCATTATTTTTTTCATGATAGCAGAGACAGGCATGAATTGGAATTGGACTTCAAGAGATTTTGGGAAGAGTTCCGTTCGTCTGGTTCAGAAAAGGTTCTTGCCTCTTCTTATTTTTTGCTAATTTTACGTTGGATGAAATTATACATTCATAATATAGGTTAATCATCAGTGCTAATAACTCTCTCATTGTATGTGCAGGAGAAAGAAGCCGCCTTGAATTTTACTGTAGATGCTTTTTGTAGATTGGTAAAGCAGCATGCTAATGTAGCTCAATTAGTTACCATGTAAGAACAACACTTTTCCATTTGTGTCATGCTTCTTTGGACAGAAATTTTTTGGACGGTCACATAGGTGATATCTGAATGTCTTCGTATTATGTACTTTTGCTTTGAAGAGTTTAAATTATTACCCTTTTAGATAAAAGCAGTAACCATTTAGTGCTATCACAACTTTATAGTTTCTGTAGTTTCATTTCCTCTTGTTATTTCTTCAAGTGACATAGTAATTATTTTGAGAGTTTTATTCTATTGGATCAGTTTCAGAACTCTAGTTTTCAACTATTATATGCTTGCTTCCAGTTGGAAAAAAATTCTTTATGGAATATCGTTCTTGCTTGGTTCAACATCGTAGCAATGATATTAGTTGGTGCATGTATTCTTTGTACTTTATGTAATTGTTAGCACATTGACCAACATTTTTACCTTTGGTGAATCACAGGTTAGTTGAAACACATATATTCTCTTTTGTTGTGGGAAGAGCATTTGTAACTGATATTGAGAAGTTAAAAATCAACAGCAAAAGAAGATCTCTTGATGTAGCAAGAGTTTTGAAATATTTTTCAGAGGTCACCAAGGTATGGCTGTTGGATCCAATTCTTGTCCTTTTGCTTTTGTTTTTCATATGATTTGTTGTTTGAAGTTATTTTCATGTGTGCTTTTCTACAGGATGGCATTTGTCCTGGTTCAAATTTATTAACTGCAGTAGAAGTCCTGTTATCTGGAGTATGTTTTTATAATCTTTACTTCCTTAATGAGCATTCTTTGTGGGGCTGTATTTTAAATAAAATGTCCTATACTATTAATTATTCTACTTTGAAATATTCTTTTCATTTGTTGTTCTCTTATATCATTCATATTGTACTCAATATGATCTTCTGAAAATAGTTCATTGTGATCACTGTGCATTGACTTACTGAACTAATAAAAGATTTTGTGACTGTAGAATTATCTTGCCAATGGAGTTATACTATGTATAATTCATGATATTTTGATTACTGGATATAAAAAAGTACTGGTATTATGCACATGACTGGGCATTCACATACATTGTTTACTGTTTTAATCGTATAACAACTTTGACTGACTGATTGTTTTTATCATTTACAGCCCATTGATAAACAATCTCTTCTTGATTCTGGGATATTGTGCTGTCTCATACATATTCTCAATGCCATTCTTGGTCCTGATGAAACTGATCAAAGGCAACAGGCTCCTGAGTTTGAAGAATCGTCGCCAGGTGAAAAAAACAGTGTTGGTGATGCTGGGCAAGTCCGACGGCTCGAGGTACTGTTGATTGCTAGCCCTTTTAATTGGTTCATATACCATAAAGAATTTTATGCTATATATAGAGTGTAAAATGTAAATCTTAGTTGAAAAAATATTTTCAATGCATTAATTGTTGTTATATTTCATGATATATGACATTTCTTGATAGTATGCACCCTGTCTATCCAAATTATTTGTCCCCTTTAGCTGTCTGTCTTCAAAGAAACTCTTTCCCTTGTTTACTTATGACAACTCATAAAGCATTTTGGAGTTTATCTGTTAGAGCTGAAATTATACTGGCAGAATTGCTGTCTTTTATCCTGGTGAGTAAGATGCCGTAAGTATGTTTGGGCATGACCAAAGGTTTGGTGCCCAAATAAAATAGGATGTATTTCATGATGATCTTGAACTAAGGTGCATTTATGATCATACACCAAGTCTCATTTCTCTCTCTCGTTGTAATTATTATATTTCTAAAAATTGCACTTGAGTGTTGAATGTTGCTCATGAATTCAATAGCATTTAGTACTAGGTTTTCTTGAATTCAACAAACTGTTAATAAATATTTCGCCAAAGAAACCTAAGACTTGGTCTGCCATAGTGTTATAAATTGTTACCCATGTCAACATATATTTTTTGGGGGTAAGTTGACAATATAATTATATTATATTCAACCATTTAGTACAAAAATGCAAAAGATGGTCAGAGAAACCACAGTAAGTCCTGCTACCTAATTTCAGTTACCCTAAAGGTTAAGTAACCAAAAACGTCTACTACCTGCTTTTCAAGTCCAAATGTACTTCTAGGTTTGTTTGGCCATGTGGCTTCAGTTGTTTCAATGTTGTTTGCCACAATAAAGTTGAGCCTTATTTATGGTTAGAAAATATCCAATTGTTTTTCTGACTCATGAAGTGGCTGTTGCAATGTATTTCTTGAGAAAAGAGTGTGTATAAATTGACAAAGCTAGCATTCTACTGAATAATTCCTTTATGAGTAACTATAGTATTAATTCTTTTAGCATGACCATGGACTTCATTCGCTGTTCTTTAGTTTTTAGTGGTTCTTCAAAATGCTCATGTCTTATAATATAGCAGCTATTGGTACAATTACTAAACTATTAACCTTTTGGATTTAATTTGTAGATATCTATATTCATGCAGGTAGAGGGCAGTGTTGTGCATATTATGAAAACATTAGCAAGCCATCCTTCAGCGGCGCAGAGTTTGGTAGAGGATGATTCACTTCAGCTGCTGTTTCAGATGATTGCTACTGGTTCAACCGTCTTCTCTCGGTATAAGGATGGTCTTGTTCCCCTGCACAGCATACAGCTTCATAGACATGCAATGCAGGTCAGTGTGTTCTGCATGTATTCTGCTATATATTTTACAGTGAAATGCTTGTTTTTCTTTCCTCTGTGATTAACATAATAAAATACAAACAAGCTGGGGACCTGGTAGTTATATTCTTGTTACTTTTTGTTTTTTCTCCAGATTCTGGGTCTTCTTTTGGTCAATGACAACGGAAGCACAGCCAAATATATACGCAAACACCATCTGGTATGCCATGTCATGAATAATTAAAAGCATGTCTGATGAGCATTTGGTTATCCTAGTGCAACTATTATGGGATACTAATGTTGTACTGAATTGATCTTGAATTAATCATTATTAGGACCTGATCTGTCTATTACGATAGTTATTTATCTTCCTCAGTGAAAGTTCTAAGCTATTGCCTGCAAATGATTTTTAAGGTTGTCTCTACGCTTGATGCAAGCAGAAAATAAATTCAGTTAATAAGTGATAATAGATTAATTCAGTTAATGTTTATCTTTACCTTTTGTACCAATAGATTGATGCAAGCAGAAAATAAATTCCTTTTGGTGCAGCCAGTAGGCTGTAGGTTAATGTTCTTATACCCTGCCTCAACTTTTGACTCATGAAGAACACTTCTCGTGACTAATAGCTAACATGATATTTGAAATATGGACCTCTTATGCTATTTTATGTTAACAAATGCTGACATTTCTTTTTGTATTAAAACTTTTTAAAAATTTTCTGCGACCATTTTTTTGATTTATTGTTTATGTTTATAGACTTGGTCACAATTTATTCTTTTTCCTTCAAAATTTCTCACCTGGTGAATACTTTTTCCGCATGCAGATGAAAGTTCTTTTAATGGCTGTTAAAGATTTTAATCCAGATTGTGGTGATTCCACCTACACTATGGGCATTGTGGACTTGTTACTTGAATGTGTGGAATTGTCGTATAGACCTGGTAATTGGCTCATACTTATAACTGATTGGATAGTTTAGGATATTTAGTGATTAAGACGGTCTCTCTGTTTGTTCTAATCAGAAAATTCTTTTCCCTTCGTAATGTAGTAGAACTGGAAATTTATTTTCTTACAGCTTTAGGTTATTTGTTGTCTGGTGTTATTTCTGATTTTATACAATTTTGGCTTGTAGAGGCTGGTGGTGTCAGGCTCAGAGAGGATATACATAATGCCCATGGTTACCAGTTCCTTGTTCAGTTTGCATTAGTCCTATCCTCCATGCCACAAAATCAGGTCATTGAGTCTATTCATTCCAATTCTCCTTCAGATGGTTCTCATGCAATGCATGATATAGAGAGACAGGATTTCATGGAAAAGGATGATCCTTCACCGAAATATATTTCTCCAACATTGTCTAGGTTGCTTGATGTTCTTGTTAGTCTAGCTCAAACTGGTGTAACTGAACCTACAGGATCTTCCAGAACCAAAGAATCCAAAGCTTCTCATGGCAAGGCTAGTGGTCATAGCAGAAGTCGAACACCATCTACTGATCGATTTGGTGATGAAACTTGGGATCAGAGCAATAGTAAAGTGAAGGACCTTGAAGCAATCCAAATGTTGCAAGACATTCTTCTTAAGGCAGACAACAGAGCAGTTCAAGCAGAAGTGTTAAATAGAATGTTTAAAATATTCTCTAGTCACATTGATAACTACAAGTTGTGTCAGCAATTACGCACAGTTCCACTTTTTATCCTAAATATGGCTAATTTTCCTCCATCACTGCAAGAGATAATCTTGAAAATTCTTGAGTATGCTGTGACAGTTGTGAATTGTGTCCCTGAGCAAGAACTGTTGTCTCTTTGTTGCTTATTACAGCAACCAATAACGTCAGAGTTAAAGCAGACGATACTTTCTTTCTTTGTAAAACTCTTATCCTTTGACCAACAGTACAAGAAAGTCCTGAGGGAAGTTGGTGTGTTGGAAGTTCTGGTAGATGATTTAAAGCAGCACAAGTTTCTTTTGGGTCCAGACCAACACATTGGTAACTCTATTCAGTTTGAGAGGAAATCCAGCTCAAGCAGCTTCAAGAAACACTATGACAGCAAGGATGTTATTATTTCTTCACCCAGGCTTTTAGAATCAGGTTCAGGGAAGTTTCCTCTTTTTGAAGTTCAGGGTACAATTGCTGTTGCATGGGATTGTTTGGTTTCTTTGGTGAAGAAAGCAGAAGCTAACCAAGCATCATTTCGATCAGCCAATGGTTTGACCACTGTTCTTCCTTTTTTGGTGTCTAATACTCATCGTTCTGGTGTCCTCAGAATACTTTCATGTTTGATCACTGAAGATGTCGCACAGGTATGTGATTAATCATATTCTCTTAATTTTGAAGTTGGATAGAGCTCAGCTCAAAGAATTTTGTAGTTGCGTATAAATTTAGACAGTCTAATGTAGAGATTAATTGTGCTTATGCATGCTTTGTGTGTGTATGATTACATATACTTCTGGTATTGCCTTATTGCCTCTTCCCAGTGTTACATATGATTTTATTGCTTCTTTTTCCAGGCTCATCCAGAAGAATTAGGTGCACTTGTTGAAGTTCTAAAAGGTGGAATGGCTACTAGTGTTTCGGGACATCAGTACAGGCTTCAAAGTGATGCCAAATGTGACATAATGGGAGCATTGTGGCGCATATTGGGAGTTAATATTTCAGCTCAAAGGGTTTTTGGTGAATTTACAGGTTTTTCTCTTCTGTTAACCATGCTTCACAGTTTTCAAGGTGATGCTTCCGGAGAGGCGGATGAATCTTCTTTCGAGGTTTACATCAAGGAATTTACATATTTGATGCGCCTGATGACAGCTGGAGTCTCTGATAACACTGTTAATCGGATGAAGTTACATTCTATTATATCATCCCAAACTTTTTATGATCTTCTATCTGAATCTGGCTTGTTATGTGTTGAGTGTGAAAAGAAAGTCATACATTTGTTGTTGGAACTTGCTCTTGAAATTGTTCTTCCACCTTTCTTGACATCAGGGAATGACATATCATCTTATATGATTGAAACTGAGTCATCTTGTTTTCTCTTAACCACCCCATCTGGTTTATTCAATCCTGATAAGGAACGAGTGTACAATCCAGGGGCTGTTAAAGTCCTTATACGCTCACTGTTGCTTTTTACTCCAAAGGTGCAGTTAGAAGTTCTTAATCTCATTGATAGGCTAGCTCGTGCTGGCCCTTTCACTCAGGAAAACCTTACCTCTGTAGGTAAGAAATGGATCTCCTTGAGGTTTTATTGCTTTATTAAACTTGTGACTGGCTTATGATTTGCTTTTGCTCATATATTTAGGTTGCGTGGAACTTTTACTGGAGACGGTTCGCCCCTTTCTTTTGGGTTCATCTCCAGTACTTTCTTATTCTTTGAAGATTGTGGAAGTTCTAGGGGCATATAGGTAGGTATTGTGGCCATTTACTGAGTTTATAGCATCTGTTTTACCCATTGAACCATTATTTTTAACTTACTGTTTGAAAATGAAACAATTTTTGTGATAGGTTATCTGCATCAGAGCTCCGAGTGCTCATTAGGTATATTTTGCAAATGAGGCTAATGAATTCGGCCCATATTATTGTGGATATGCTGGAGAGATTAATTCTCATGGAAGATATGGCCTCAGAATATGTTTCTCTGGCACCATTTGTAGAGATGGACATGAACAAGCTTGGGCATGCTTTCATTCAGGTATCTTTAGGGGAAAGATCTTGGCCTCCTGCTGCTGGCTATTCCTTTGTTTGTTGGTTCCAGTTTCGGAATTTGTTTAAATCACAAGGAAAGGAAATGGAACCTTCCAAAGTTGGAACTTCTAAGAGAAGAAGTGGCTCCAGTGGGCAGCAATCTGAGCGGCATATGCTCCGGATATTTTCTGTTGGTTCAGCGAATAGTGAAAACACATACTATGCTGAACTTTTTCTTCAGGAGGATGGTGTTTTAACTCTTTCAACCAGCAATTCCTGCTCCTTGTCATTTTCAGGATTAGATTTGGAGGAAGGGCGATGGCATCACCTTGCTGTTGTTCATAGTAAACCAAGCGCTCTTGCTGGACTTTTCCAAGCTAGTGTCGCTTATGTGTATCTCAATGGAAAGCTTAGACACACAGGGAAGCTAGGATATTCTCCTTCTCCTTTTGGAAAACCTTTGCAGGTAACAATTGGCACTCCAGTAAATTGTGCAAGAGTTAGTGACTTGATGTGGAAACTCCGGTCTTGCTATCTTTTTGAGGAGGTGCTCACATCAGGTTGTATTTGTTTCATGTATATTCTTGGAAGAGGATACAGAGGACTCTTCCAAGACTCTGATCTTCTCCGTTTTGTTCCCAACCAAGCTTGTGGTGGTGGTAGTATGGCTATCCTAGATTCATTAGATACTGAATTGAGTTCGGCTTCCAATACACCGAAGCTTGAACTATCTAGCAAGCAGGGGGATTCTAAGGCAGATGGTAGTGGTATTGTTTGGGATTTAGAGAGGCTGGAAAACCTGTCATTGCAGCTCTCTGGAAAGAAACTCATATTTGCATTTGATGGAACATGTACAGAATCTATTCGGGCATCTGGGACATTTTCCATGCTCAATCTGGTTGATCCTATGTCAGCTGCTGCTTCTCCGATAGGGGGTATGCAGCCACTTTCTTCGAAAAACATTTATGCTAAGTAATGGAGTCTGATTCATGTGAGAACATAATTATGTTTCTATCTTATATTTTTATCTGTGCTTTTTTTAACAGGTATACCGCGTTTTGGACGCCTTCAAGGGGACATCTACATATGTAGACAATGTTTGATTGGGGATACCATTCGTCCTATTGGTGGGGTGCCTGTTGTCCTTGCTCTTGTTGAGGCTGCTGAAACCAGGGATATGCTTCACATGGCCTTGACTTTACTTTCTTATGCACTTCAGCAAAACCCTCAGAATGTGAGAGACATGCAAACATGCAGGGGTTACCATTTACTCTCGCTCTTTCTTCGTCGAAGAATGTCACTATTTGACATGCAATCTCTTGAGATCTTTTTCCAGATTGCTGCATGTAAAGCTTCATTTTCTGAACCTAAGAAGCTGGAAGTTGATCGCACTGCTTTGTCGCCTGCTACAAGTACTCCAGAAACTAGCTTTGAGGAGCTTAATTTGGCAAAATTTCGTGATGAAAATTCCTCTGTTGGATCTCATGGAGATATGGATGACTTCTCTGCTCCAAAAGATTTGTTTAGTCATATCTCTGAGCTTGAAAGTACTGATATGCCAGTTGAAACTTCAAATTGCATTGTTCTGTCAAATGCAGATATGGTTGAGCATGTCTTGTTGGACTGGACATTGTGGGTTACTGCACCAGTTTCAATTCAAATTGCACTGCTGGGCTTTCTTGAGCATCTGGTGTCCATGCACTGGTACAGGAATCATAACCTTACAGTTTTGCGCCGAATTAACCTTGTTCAACACCTACTAGTGACTCTGCAGCGGGGTGATGTTGAAGTTCCTGTGTTGGAGAAATTGGTTGTACTGCTTGGGGTCATCTTAGAGGATGGTTTTCTGGTGTCTGAACTCGAACATGTGGTAAAATTTGTGATAATGACATTTGACCCACCTGAACTGAAATCAAAACGTCAGATAATGCGAGAGTCAATGGGGAAACATGTGATTGTAAGAAATATGCTGTTGGAGATGCTTATCGATCTTCAAGTAACTATAAGATCAGAAGAGTTACTGGAACAATGGCATAAGATTGTCTCTTCAAAATTGATTACATATTTTCTTGATGAGGCTGTTCATCCTACAAGTATGAGATGGATCATGACTCTGCTTGGTGTGTGTCTTGCTTCTTCACCTACATTTACCCTTAGATTTCGCACCAGTGGAGGTTATCAAGGCTTGGTGCGGGTACTGCCAAGTTTCTATGATTCTCCAGACATATATTATATCCTGTTCTGTCTGATATTTGGTAAGCCTGTTTATCCAAGACTACCTGAAGTGCGCATGCTAGACTTTCATGCTTTGATGCCTAGTGATGGAAGTTACGTGGAGTTAAAATTTGTGGAACTGTTAGAGTCTGTAATTGCTATGGCAAAATCCACTTTTGATAGATTAAGTATTCAGTCAATGCTTGCCCACCAAACTGGAAATCTTTCCCAGGTTGGTGCTGGTCTTGTGGCAGAACTTGTGGAGGAAAACATGGACATGGCTGGAGAGCTTCAGGGTGAAGCTTTGATGCATAAGACATATGCAGCTCGTTTAATGGGTGGGGAGGCATCAGCTCCTGCTGCTGCAACCTCAGTTTTACGATTCATGGTTGACCTGGCAAAGATGTGTCCTCCTTTCTCCGCGTTGTGCAGGCGGGCAGAATTTCTTGAAAGCTGTGTTGACTTGTATTTTTCTTGCATTAGGTTTGTGTCAAGAAACTTTCTAATTTGTGATTTGTCTTCAGAAATTTTTTTCATTGTTTTTTCTGGAATATTATAAACCATGTAGCCTAATTTCTCATAATTTCAAATTCTGCATCTTGCAGGGCTGCCTATGCTGTCAAAATGGCTAAAGCGCTCCCTGAAAAGACAGAAGAAAAGAATATTAATGATTGTGATGATACCGGTAGTTCTCAATATACATTCTCTAACTTACCTCAAGAGCAGGAGCCGTCTGTTAAAACCTCTATTAGTGTTGGAAGCTTCCCCCAAGGCCAGGTTAGTACAAGTTCTGAGGATATACCTTTAGCCTTGAATAAAATTTCCATTTATAAATTGGAGACCAAGCCTGGAATGCCCCTGGAAGAATCAAACAAATCAATGCAGGAAGAAATCCAAGCTGTTCAGAGCCTAGATGGTGATCATGTTGACCAGGTCTCTGCTTTCTCAAGCTCCAATAATTTCAGCTTCCGCGATATTAAAGGTGCTATAGATCACATTCCACAGACAGATTCCCAGAGTTCTGCATCTTTTACGTTGCTAGATTCTCCAATTTTGTCAGAGAAATCTAATTCTAGAATTTCATCTTCGGCCGTTTCTTCTCCTGTGGTGGCATTGACTTCTTGGCCAAGTTCAAGTCAGGTTGAATCTAAATTGCCCTTTGTAGCTACTCCTTCCATGGAATCTAATGCATCTGTTAGTGAATTTGATCCATCTTCGGATTTGAAGTCTAGTTCCCAGGGAGCATCGGCGGCAAATACATTTTTTGCTGTTAGTCCAAAGATTCTCCTTGAAATGGATGATTCTGGGTATGGTGGTGGCCCTTGTTCTGCCGGAGCAACTGCTGTGCTAGATTTTCTGGCAGAAGTTCTTTCTGGTTTTATGACTGAGCAGATGAAAGCAGCCCAGGTTGTAGAGAGCATATTAGAGATGGCTCCTTTGTACATTGATGCTGAATCTGTGTTAGTTTTCCATGGTTTGTGCCTTAGTAGATTGATGAACTTTCTTGAAAGGCGTTTGCTGCGTGATGATGAGGAAAATGAAAAAAAGCTAGATAAAAGCCGATGGTCCTCAAACTTGGATGCATTCTGTTGGATGATAGTGGACCGTGTATATATGGGAGCTTTTCCTCAGCCAGCTGGTATATTAAAAACATTAGAGTTCTTGTTATCAATGTTACAATTGGCTAACAAAGATGGCCGAATTGAAGAAGCATCTCCTGGAGGAAAGGGTCTCTTATCTATTGCTAGAGGAAGCAAGCAACTTGATGCTTATATACATTCAATTTTAAAAAATACAAATAGAGTGATATTGTATTGTTTTCTTCCATCATTCTTGGCCACTATTGGAGAGGAGGATCTGCTCTCAAGCTTGGGTTTGCTTACTGAAGCTAAAAGGAGGGTATCCTCGAACTCTTCACTGAAAGATTCAGGAGTTGATATTTGTGCAGTTCTACAGTTATTGGTTGCTCACAGGCGAATTATATTCTGTCCCAGCAATCTTGATACTGATCTAAATTGCTGTCTTTGTGTAAATTTGATATCTCTTCTCCTTGATCAAAGGCGAAATGTACAGAATGTAGCAATCGATTTAGTCAAGTATTTGCTTGTCCATCGCAGGGCTGCAGTAGAAGATTTGCTCGTCTCAAAACCAAATCAAGGACAACATCTGGATGTGCTACATGGTGGTTTTGACAGATTATTGACTGGTAGTTTATCTTCTTTCCTTGAGTGGCTTCAGAGCTCTGAACAGACAGTCAATAAAGTGTTGGAACAGTGTGCTGCCATTATGTGGGTACAATATATTGCTGGATCAGCTAAATTTCCTGGAGTAAGGATAAAGGGCATGGAGGGGCGTCGGAAGAGAGAATTGGGGAGAAGATCCAAAGAAATTTCAAAATTAGATTTGAGGCACTGGGAACAAGTAAATGAACGTAGATATGCACTGGAGTTGGTTCGAGATGAAATGTCTACTGAGCTAAGAGTTGTCCGTCAAGATAAGTATGGTTGGGTTCTCCATGCTGAAAGCGAGTGGCAAACACACCTCCAACAGCTTGTACATGAGCGGGGAATATTTCCAATGCACAGACCTGCTGTGACTGTAGATCCTGAGTGGCAACTTTGTCCCATTGAAGGTCCATATAGGATGCGCAAAAAGCTTGAACGCTGCAAATCAAAAATTGATAGTATTCAAAATGTTCTTGATGGGAATTTGGATTTAGAAGCGGAGCTGTCCAAGGCAAAAAATCAGGGCTGTCCTGATGCATCTGATACTGATTCTGAATCATTCTTCCACAATTTGACTGATGGCGTCAAGCAGGACTCTGTAGATGGCAAACTATATGTTGAATCATTTTTGGAAGCGTCAGATGATATTAAAGATGTAGCTTCTGCTAGGAATGGCTGGAGTGATGACAGAGCTAGCAGTATAAATGAAGCAAGTCTTCACTCAGCACTTGAGTTTGGTGGTAAGTCTAGTGCAGCATCGGTTCCTATATCAGAAAGTGTACAAGAAAAATCTGATGTAGGATCTCCAAGGCAGTCTTCTTCTGTCAAAATTGATGAAGCTCAAGGCACAGAGGATAAATCAGAGAAGGAATTGCTTGATAATGGTGAATATTTAATAAGACCTTATCTGGAACCTCTTGAAAAAATACGATTTAGATATAATTGTGAAAGGGTTGTGGGTCTTGACAAACATGACGGTATATTTCTGATAGGAGAATTTTGTTTGTACATAATTGAGAACTTTTACATTGACGACTCTGGGTGCATTTGTGAAAAGGAATTCGAAGATGAACTTTCTGTTATTGATCAGGCTCTGGGTGTTAAAAAGGATGTTACTGGCGGTTTGGATTTCCAGTCCAAGTCAACTTCATCTTGGAGCCCATCAGTGAAGACATCCGTTGGGGGAAGGGCATGGGCCTACAGTGGTGGTGCCTGGGGAAAGGAGAAAGTGTATAGTAGTGGTAATTTGCCTCATCCTTGGCGTATGTGGAAGCTTAATAGTGTTCATGAGATTTTGAAGCGTGATTACCAGCTGCGTCCTGTTGCTGTTGAAATATTTAGCATGGATGGATGTAATGATCTGTTGGTATTCCACAAAAAAGAGAGAGAAGAAGTTTTCAAAAATTTGGTTGCCATGAATCTTCCAAGGAACAGCATGTATGAAGTTTATTTCCTGTTGTCTATTTATGGTTTCACCTTTTAATTTTCTTTTACTATAGTTTCTTTTTCTTTTTTCCAACTTTTTCTCGGGGGATATATTCACTATTATATGATCTTGAGTCTATTACTCCATTCTATCTTCTGATCTACCTTCCATGTGTGATGCGTGTTGTTGTTGTTTTCTAATATGTCTCTGGTGTAAATGTGGACTGCATTTTCCCAGATACACCCTCCTCCATGTAACAGTTTTTTTCAATTGGGGCTGCAATACTGTTATTTTAGAAAGAATTCCTGCTTGTCATATCCTTTTCCATAGTTGTGTATATTTTGGCATACTTATGCTTCAGTGCTTACATTTTTAGTTGCTTTTCCATTATCTTCCTTTTGAAATATAAGATTATTTATATCATGATTCTCTCCCTTATAGGTTGGATACAACCATTTCAGGATCGACTAAACAGGAAAGCAATGAGGGCAGCCGCCTTTTTAAAATAATGGCCAAGTCCTTCTCCAAAAGGTGGCAAAATGGAGAAATTAGCAATTTCCAGTACCTCATGCATCTCAACACCTTAGCAGGACGTGGATATAGTGATCTTACCCAGTATCCAGTCTTCCCATGGGTACTTGCTGATTATGAAAGTGAAATTCTTGACTTGTCAGATCCAAAATCATTTCGTAAGCTTGATAAACCAATGGGTTGTCAGACGCCAGAGGGAGAAGAGGAGTTTAAGAAAAGGTCAGCCATCATGATCATGGTTTCTTTTCATGTATTAGGAGATATAAGTTTTTTAAATGATTATCGTCAAGTTCTTTATTGTGGTATCTAATGTGGCACATTTGTTAACATGGTTTCTAACTAATATTTAATCCAGTTTATATGCAACATTGCTTCCTTTTTTCACGCAACCTTTTTTTCCAGATATGAGAGTTGGGATGATCCAGAGGTCCCAAAATTTCATTATGGTTCTCATTATTCCAGTGCCGGAATTGTCCTCTTTTATCTTCTTCGCCTGCCACCATTCAGTTCAGAGAATCAGAAGCTTCAGGGTGGTCAGTTTGATCATGCTGATCGTCTTTTTAATAGTGTTAGAGATACTTGGCTCAGTGCATCTGGAAAGGGCAATACATCCGATGTGAAAGAATTGATTCCGGAATTCTTCTACATGCCTGAGTTTTTGGAAAATAGGTTTAATCTCGACTTGGGAGAGAAACAATCGGGGGAGAAGGTTTGTCTCGACTAAAGTTTGCAATATTGTTGGCTAATTTCTGTTCCTTGTTTGACTATTTACCATATAAAGTATTTGTTATGAATACATCATACAGAGCATAAGAGTAATATTATGATATGTGGCATATTTTTAGGTTGGTGATGTCATCTTACCTCCTTGGGCCAAAGGCAGTGCTAGAGAGTTCATCAGGAAGCATAGGGAAGCACTGGAATCAGATTATGTTTCAGAGAATCTTCATCATTGGATAGATCTTATCTTTGGATATAAACAGAGAGGGAAGGTGTGTTTCAAGGTTCTTTATATTCATGTTTATTTACTAGAATGCTCCCTTGTTTTCAATAAACAGATTCTGAAATATCCTTCAAATTTTTTTTTCAAATGAAAAATCATTAATGGCATCGTGTTAAATGCTTAGGAGTACATGGGAGGTCTACTATCTTTTTCCCAATAAATTCTGATCTCCATGCTGGGTGTTCTTTTACGCCCGGTAATTATCATTCCTAGTTGAAATTACTCTGAGTCTCTCCATGATACTTTATTGGGTGGTTGAGAAATAGTAAGAAATAAAAATTACCCTCCAATTCTAACTGGATCTCCCAAAACCGTTGAGTGATTGCTATTGTTCTTCAACTGTGTTTCATTGGAAACTAAAATTCACCATATTGTCAAGAATTGGTGGATTGTTTCATGAGTACTTATTATCTATTTTTCTAACACAACTTGCGTTTCTCATATTTTGCTTCATCAATTTTTAGCTAAATAGTTTATTTATTTATTTTTGGTTAAATCTTAGAAAATTTAATATTGTGAGATTGAACTATGTGGTCATCCCATACGTTAAGACTTCTATATGTCATTAATACTTTGAACTAAGTTCTCCTTTAAGTTCTGTATATAATTCGATGTATTCCATTTTATGATTGACAGGCAGCTGAAGATGCTGTAAATGTTTTCTATCATTACACATACGAGGGGAGTGTGGACATAGACTCGGTTACAGATCCGGCAATGAAAGCCTCCATTCTTGCACAGATTAACCATTTTGGGCAAACACCCAAGCAACTTTTCCTTAAATCCCATGTTAAAAGGCGGATTGACAGAAAGCTTCCTCGTCATCCTCTCAGGCATTCAGTCCATCTTGTTCCTCATGAAATACGCAAGGGTTCATCTTCCATAACTCAGATTATTACTTTTCATGAGAAAATTCTTTTGGCAGGGAAAAATAGTTTGCTTAAACCTAGAACCTATACCAAATATGTTGCATGGGGGTTCCCAGATCGTAGCTTGAGATTTATGAGCTACGAACAAGATAGGCTACTCTCTACTCATGAAAATCTTCATGGGGGTCACCAGATTCAGTGTACTGGTGTTAGTCATGATGGTCACATTTTGGTAACTGGTGCTGATGATGGGTTAGTTTGTGTTTGGAGAATCGGCAAGGTTGCTCCCCGTTTGTTAAAACACTTGCAATTGGAGAAGGCACTTTGTGCCCATACAGCCACGGTTACATGCATTCATGTTAGCCAGCCTTACATGCTTATTGTGAGTGGATCAGATGACTGCACAGTTATTATTTGGGACCTTAGCTCCTTGGGTTTTGTTAGGCAGCTTCCTGAGTTTCCTGCTCCAGTTTCAGCCATTTATGTGAATGATTTGACTGGGGAAATTTTGACAGCTGCTGGGATTTTGCTTGCGATTTGGAGCATTAATGGGGATTGCCTGGCAGTGGTCAACACATCTCAACTGCCATCTGATTCTATTCTCTCAGTGACAAGTTGTACATTTTCTGATTGGCTGGAAACAAACTGGTATGTGACAGGTCACCAGAGTGGTGCCGTCAAAGTATGGAAACTAGTTCACAACTCTGAGCAAGAGAGTAGCCTTGCCCAAAGCAAGTCAAGTAACAACAGTACAGGGGGTTTAAATTTGGGTGATAAAATACCGGAGTACAGGCTGGTCCTCCATAAGGTACTGAAGTTTCACAAGCATCCAGTTACTGCCCTTCTCCTCACAGGCGACCTTAAGCAGTTACTGAGTGGGGATTCTGCCGGGCATTTGGTGTCTTGGACACTACCGGATGAGAATTTGAGAGCAGCTTCATTTAATGAGGGATGATTTGACAGAAAAAAGCAGTTTGGGAAAAGCTGTTGATTCGTTGCCAAAGCCTAATATGGTGTTTGAGTCCTAGCTTATCGGGGAGAAAGGATCAATTGTGTATTTATAATACAGAATAGGAAAACCAACACAACTGGGCTAACCTAGGATTGATGCAGGACAGAAAGTCAAGGAAGATTATGATAAATTGTGAAAAATCTGATACCACAGCCCACCTACCACGGTCTACCACGGTGTGTATGACATTTTGCTTGATCTTCTGTTTGAGAAGGTGATAAATATGGGTCATATTTTGGTGTATTCTGATGGTTAATGGAGGATGTTTCCAATTTTGCATGAAAAAAATCAGTTTTTTTTTTTTTGGTCCAATGTAAATAGATGGAATTACTAACAGTGTGATGAAGGTGTATAGCGGAAATACGACAGTTTTAGGAGAAATGATCTGTTATATATGGACAAAGTGGTGGTAAAATTCTTTTTGAATAGTGCAACTGGGCACTCGATGCCCATTTTTGTGGAAATCATGGTCATCTGCGTTTGTGATATGCTTGATCTTTGCAAAGAATAGACGGCGATTGTTCTTACCATTTATGTAATTTTCTTTGGTATTCATTTTACTCGAACAGAATGATGATGTTTTGTAATTCTCCTAGTGGTTAAGATCAATGCAACTTTCTCCTAGCGATCTCCGCTAAAACCCAATTTCAAATAGGAATGAGTATCGCTCTGTAATTTCAATGGTGGTTATGTTGGTGGAACAGAATGATGGAAGTTAACAGTTGATCATCATTGCATTAAAAAGGTCAAGAAATTCATTCTTCTTCATCGTCGTCGTCGTCGTTATTAAAAATTGGCACTACTTGACACAAACTGGACATACTCCACTCTTTTGAACCTCTAGCTGTCATGCTACGGGCTAATGATAAATTATTTTGAACACTTTTATCCCCATATGTTAAATAAATATTGTTAAAAAGAAAACACCTTTATTATGAATGTACCATTTGATCGTCCCGCCTTTTTACGGGCATTTCAAGATTTCTTAAAAAACATCAGAAATAGCATGATACTGATATTCATAGTGACAAATTATATCTTCCTACGTTGCTCATGCACCTAAACTCTTACCCTGCACATCGCCTTCGTTTTTCACGCACGTACACTGTAATGGCAATCGCACACTGTTGCTCCAGTACCTCTTCAACTTTAAGATATTACCCTGTATTTGAGAAAATGCATGTAAACCCATCTCTTAACGTTCCCAAGTTTCCTCAAAAGCCCATTAATACGCCTTCTCTTAAAGAGTTTTGCAAGCAAGGCAACCTCAAAGAAGCGTTTCGATTTTTAAGTCATCTGTTCACTGAAAACAATGTGCATGTAAAATTTCCTGACGAAGCTTATGCACAAGTACTTGATCTTTGTGCAAGCAAGAAAGCACTCTCACAAGGCAAACAAATTCATGCCCATTTGCTAAAATCTTTGGATACATGTGAATCATCCTTTTTAGAAACTAAGATTGTGTTGATGTACGGGAAATGTGGTTCTCTATTCGATGCAGAGAAACTGTTTGATAAAATACCTCAAAAAACGATCTTTACATGGAACGCTATGTTGGGCGCTTATGTCTCGAATGGAGTTCCTCTAGGAGCTCTTGAAGCGTATCGAGAAATGCGGATTTGGGGTATTTCTCTTGATGCTTGTACTTTCCCTTGCGTTATTAAATCTTGTGGTATGCTTAAAGATCTTAATTCTGGAGCTGGAATTCACGGCTTAGTCATTAAATGTGGCTACGATTCTATTGGTTTTGTCGTCAATGCACTAGTTGCTATGTATGCAAAGTGCTACGATCTTCCTAGAGCGAGGCAATTATTTGACAGCATGGGTGAAAAAGAGGATGTTGTGTTATGGAATTCTATAATATCAGCTTATTCTAAAAATGCTCAGTGCTTTGAGGCATTAGGACTTTTTAGAGATATGCAAAGGGCTGGTCTTGTTACAAATGCTTATACTTTTGTTGCTTCTCTTCATGCCTGTGAGGATTCTTCGTTGGAAACACTGGGTTTGCAGATTCATGCTGCAATAATAAAATCAAGCCAGAACCTTGAGGTTTATGTGGCAAATGCTTTGATTGCTATGTATGCTAGATTTGGTAAAATGACTAACGCTGCACGAGTGTTATATCAATTGGAGAACAAGGATAATGTGTCGTGGAACTCCATGCTCACTGGTTTTATCCAAAATGATCTGTATGAGGATGCTCTGCAGTTCTTCTGTAATTCACAGCATGCTGGTCAAAAACCTGATCAGGTATCTATAATAAATGCTCTTTCAGCTTCTGGGCGATTGGGTAATTTATTGAATGGAATGGAATTGCATGCTTATGCAATAAAACAAAGATTTGTATCTGATATACAGGTTGGAAATACACTTATAGATATGTATGCAAAATGTTGTTACGTGAACTATATGGGTTCTGGCTTTGATCAGATGGCTGAAAAGGATTTTATTTCTTGGACAACAATTATAGCTGGTTATGCTCAGAACAATTTTCATGTAAAGGCCTTAGAATTGTTCCGGAAAGTTCAAATAGATTGGATGGATGCAGATGTTATGATGATAGGAAGCACCTTAATGGCTTGTAGTGGATTGAAATGCATGTCCCAAGTGAAAGAAATACAAGGTTTCACCATTAGAAAAGGTTTATCTGATCTAGTGATACAAAATGCAATTGTTGATGTGTATGGGGAGTGTGGAAACATTGATTATGCAAGAAAAATGTTTGAGTCCATTGAATCTAAAGATGTTGTATCTTGGACAAGCATGATGTCATCTTATGTCCATAATGGGCTTGCAAATGAAGCTCTGGAACTTTTCTACTTAATGAATGGAACTAATGTTGAATCAGATTCTATAACACTAGTGAGCGTACTGTCAGCTGCTGCCAGTTTGTCTGTTTTGAAGAAAGGAAAAGAAATTCATGGTTTTATCCTCCGAAAGGGCTTCAATTTAGAGGGATCTACTGCAAGCTCTCTAGTGGATATGTATGCTCGCTGTGGAGCACTAGACACTGCATATAAGGTATTTAACTGTGTCCGAAATAAAGATCTAGTCCTATGGACAAGTATGATTAATGCAAATGGACTGCATGGACGTGGCAAAGCTGCAATTGATTTATTCTTCAAGATGGGGGATGAAAGCATTGTTCCGGATCATATAACCTTTTTGGCACTTATTTATGCATGCAGCCATTCTGGATTGATCAGTGAAGGTAAAAGATTACTTCAAATGATGAGATATGAATATAATTTGGATCCATGGCCAGAACATTATGCCTGCCTTGTTGATCTTCTTGGCCGTGCGAACTGCTTGGAAGAGGCATACCAATTTGTGGAAAGTATGCAGATTGAGCCCACTGCTGAAGTTTGGTGTGCTCTTCTTGGGGCTTGTCGGGTTCACTCTAATAAAAAAGTAGGAGAAATTGCAGCAAGTAAACTATTAGAATTGGATCCAGGTAATCCAGGAAATTATGTGCTTGTATCGAATGTCTTTGCTGCTAGTGGAAGATGGAAAGATGTTGAGCAGGTGAGAATGAGAATGAGGGGTAGTGGATTGAAGAAATCTCCTGGATGTAGTTGGATTGAGATTGGAAATAAGCTTCATACTTTCGTTGCAAGAGATAAGTCTCATCTAGAGTCTAATGAGATATACCGAAAGTTGGCCCAAATTACCAAGACATTGGAGAGAGAAGGACGCTATGTCGCTCAAACCAAATGTGTTCTGCATAATGTGGAGGAGGAAGAGAAGGTTCAGATGCTATATGGTCATAGTGAAAGGCTAGCCATTGCATATGGTCTGCTTAAGTCTCCAGGAGGAACTATTATTCGCGTAACAAAAAACCTTCGTGTTTGTGTCGACTGCCATACTTTCTGCAAGCTATTTTCAAGGTTCTTTGGACGGGAACTAGTTGTGAGAGATACTAATAGATTTCATCATTTTGAGAATGGAGTTTGTTCTTGTGGAGATTACTGGTAACAGTTACAGTTAAGTGATTGAATGATAAAGATTTCTCATGGAGCTAAAGCCCCTCACTTTATTAACCAAATCCTAAGAGCAGAGTTACTGAATTAGAATAAGCATCATAGGATAGGATATCAGCAAGAGCTTAGGTGGATTATTCCCTTGAAGTTGCCTACCCCCGAGTTTTCTTTGTGCTTTTGACTTGGGAATCTAATAGGTGCATGATATACCAGGAAAGCTAATGAAAAATCTGTTTACCAGCAGCTATTGACGAAAAAGTAGCATAAAACTTGAGTATAAAAGCAGTACAATGCAGTAAGTGAAAACAGCTCCAAATCAGCACAGGAACAATTCCACACAGCAAAGGAAACAGTTATGTATCACCAGGAAAGTGCAGTAGAAATTGCAGCCTTAAACAGCATGTAAAACAGTCTCAAAAATGGTCTCGGATCAGCAGCAAGAAACAGCAAATTTGCAGCGGTTAATTTGACCAAAAGCAGCACCAAATTCAGTCCACAACAGCAGCAGAAAATAGCTAAAAATAGTGTAGATTTGTGTCTGAAACAGCGGCAAACCAGTGCAGAAACAGTTGCAGAAAATTGCAAAAAAATCCTTCAGAAAAATTGCAGAAGCAGCAAAACAACGGCAGGACCCAAATTAAAGATGAACAGTGACCTAGAAGCTGATTATGTAATCTTCAAATCACAAATACAAAGAATGCGGGAAAGGATGTCGAAATTATGGACCGGATGCAAGAACTGAAATAAAATTAAAGAGCAAAGAAATAATATCACAGCTAAGGTATGTTTCATATCCAAAATAACAGATTTCCAACCTTTTAGGAATATTTTCTGGTGCAAAGAGGGAGTAATCAAGCTGTCTGTAATCTAAGATACAATGGCTGAAATTAAATTGCAATAATTCAGAAAGAACAATAAGAATTTACAGTGAAGAAACAATTAAAGGGATAGTTCAAGTCGTACTTTTTAAATAAATAAGCAATGTTTCCACAATTCTAATTCTTCCCAGATATCAAATATCTCAATACCTGTGCTTATATACAGTAATTAACTGCAATTAAGTATTTAAGCAACCTGCGTTGCATCAAATTTTCGATGTGCCTGTGTTAAATGCTTTATGCAATGGTGAGAGGGTGAGACCCACGTGTGGTCCTTAGGATGGATCAAGACTCGTAGTGAGTTGATCCACGTTAATATCCAACAAGTTTGGGGCCTATTTACACCGCTCTCGGCCCATCAACTATTGGATGGGCTTTGGGTTGTCAAATTAGTTATAAAATCATGACGGTTGTGTATTTAAAGCAGTCAAGCAGATAATATCCAATAGATTGGTGCTCCTATTGTCAATATATTGTGAATTTGGGTCATTCTATTTTTAAATTTATGGTCTTGAAATATTTTAGACTATTTATGTATGAAGTTATTGAATTTATTTTAACAATAAAATTATATTTATAATTATTAGATACATTTAATTGATAAATTAAAAAAAGAAAATTTTAAAAATTAGAAAGAATTAAAAAAAAAACAAATTGTCAATATCATAGTTAATAGGTAGTAAGAAATAATTTTTAGCTAAGTTTTTGTTTTTATTTTTATTAGTTTTTTTTTTATTTTTTATAGCAAAATAAATTTTATTGCACTTAAAATGGCATTTTCTTCCTGCTTTTTCACCTACTCCCTCATTATCTACTCCTTTTTGAGAAACTGCTCGGGGCTATGGTTTTTGATTTTATTTTTGAAACTTCTCAAACCAAGCCCTGATTTTCGATTTTGTCCTTGAGATTTCTCAAATCGAATCAATTGAATTGTCATTGATTCAGTTCTGAAAATTCAAAATATTTATTAAGTGTTAAATATTCAAATTCAAGACTTCAAATTATAACATATTATCGCTTACCACTACACTAATTCAACTTTTATATAATAAAAATGCATGAAATTTAATATAAATATATATTATGTTAAAATTTAATATATTTAATTTTAAAAATTAAAAAAATCAATAAAATATTCATAAAAATTAAAAATTTAACCAAAATTTATTATAGTTAATATTAAAAATAATTATAAGTTATATAATATTTAGGATTTAACTTATAGTTATTATTATTGTTATTAATGATAATAAAATTTAGTCAAATTCTTAATTTTTTAATGAATATATTTATTAATATATATTAAAAATTAAATAAATTATTTTAAAAATTAAAAATTAAATATATTCAATTTAAGAATTTGATTGAAATTATTTTTTAATTTAATTGAGCATATTAAATTATAAAATAATATATTTAATTTTTTAATTTTCAAAATCTTATATATTGAATTATAAATCTATTTAATTGATAATATATATTTATTTTGAATTTCACTCATTTATATTATATGTAATGTATTACAATATGAGGTTTCAAGTGCCAATATTTCCTAAATATTTTGCAATTTTAGAATTAGTTAGGTTTACATTTTGCATTTTCAAAATTAATTAGTTCGACTTGGCAATTCAGTGACATCTCGATTTAAGAAGTCTCAAGAGTAAAATAAAAAATCGAAGGAAGCATCAAGTAATTTTTAAAAAAACAGGTATATTTTACATTTTCAGAACCGATTCAATTTGGTAATTTGGTGATGATTTGCTTGAGTTCTGTTTAAGAAGTTTCTAGGGTAAAATAAAAAAAATAAAGGAGATATCAATTTTTTTTTTTTAAAAAAAGTAACAGAGTATTAGACAAAAAAGAAAAAAAAATAATTTACCCATCTATCTATCTACACAATAAATTTTAATAAAATATTATTTTTCTTATAAAAAATTAACATTGAATTAATTTTGATCTTTTTGAATTACAGTACAATTAAAAATCAATCCAATATTATCGATTTAAATAAAATAAAATCCAAATAAATTTACATAACAATTAAATCTATCGATTTGGATGAGTTGGGTTAATTTTTGTCCACCCTTACCTACTGTAACCAAAACCATTGATGAGTAATAGGAAATATGCCAAAAGTTTTATCCTAAAAAAAATGAAATCCAATGAAATGGAGTCCTTCAATTTGAGAAAATGAGGTAGAATGATAGGGATCTTGAACTCGAAAGGATTTGTTAGGTTTGTGTCAATCAAAGTTGACAATCCCCATACAAAGTGACACCAATTTTCTGAAATCCTTTTATTTCAGATGATTAATGTCTAATGGTAACTAGTCTAGCTTTATACGGGTTTTCTTCTCTCTTTTTTTTTCAATGCTAGCTTTAGGCATTTGGGTAAATGTAATTTTAACATATCAAGACACATAAAACGAGTGGACCACTCTAGAGTCTTCACTCATCATCCTACTCCTCACATTTTCGGATGCAAAGTGCAACTGTGCAAGGAAAAAGCAAAGACAGACGGCTGAAAAAGAAAAAATGGAAAAAATTAAGAGTGATAGGTCAAACCGTCAAAGGAGGCGCTATCTATCTGGATCATTGTCCACGTGAGTCGTTTGCCGGAGGCTTGCCCTAATTAATTGATGCATACAGGCTGTTAAAAGAGTATCTAGTAGGAAAAGTAGGTTTTCAGTGTTCCAATGAATCGTCCAAAGCAAATTAAAGCATTCGTGTCGAGGTCAAAGAAAAGGAACTATAGCAACCATTGCATTGTCAAGACGTATAACGAACCTCATCTTCACTCGTCTGATCATCTCATTATCAACTTCAAATTGATCAGATATGTTTTGTCCTCTCTTTCTTTTTTCTTCCACAGCTGTAAGTTATTAGTAATGACAGTTAATTTATGCATACCCATCCATTTCGCACTAATGAATTTCGTACACAAGTTTGTTATCATGGGGTAGATTGATTTATGATGATCTTAGTTAATTATTAGTTGCTTTACTCGAAATCTAACCAGCAAATTGCGCCTGTGCTGTGGACTTTCAAAAGTTTAAAGTGATCATGGACAAAAAGATGTCTTGCTTGGGTTTAAACATTTAGTCTAGTCTTTCTCCATGGACGGGAAGAGGCATTAAAATCACCAGCAATATGAATTGAGTCAATTGACAACTGAATTTGAACAAAGTTGAGAGGGAGAGAGAAGAAGTCCGAACTCCAAATGAACTTTGTTATGCATATAAACCATTACAAGACAAGGCAAGGCAAATTGTCCAAAATATATGCATTAAAGTTCTAAATGTTTTTTTCGAAAGCCAATAATTGCAGGAGCAGTGAGGAACAGTCGTTGGAGACGTCTCTTATCCACCTACGATCGTCTACAGAACAATCTACGGTTGCTACTGTGAGTATGAAGCAGCAGTGAGCAGAGATAGAGTTCAGAATCAGAGCCCCCACGCTCTCATTTCCTGCCGCCCTGTATTTCTACACCTGTAAACCTAATATGATCCTATGATACATCTTTGTCCATAGCCTAGCGATTCTCTTTTTCTTAGCTGTCGACATGATGCTTTCTTTAATTCACTGTTTCACGAGATGGGTTATCATTAACTATGATCTTCTTTTTAACATTTCTCTTAAGAACCCTTGTGAATAATCCGTGTACTCAGGTGGCTGGCATCAACCATCTTCTCAGGTTTCTAGGGTTCCTTGGCAAACATAATGATTTGTTGGTTCCTCTTAAAAAATTTTAACTTACTTCTGTCGTGATTTGTATATGTTAATCTGTGGCTATTGCTTTTTGTATTCGTTAATTTCTTATAAGCCGACTTTCTTCCGAATCTGGAATTCCGAGTCTACATAATCTCTTTGGATTCTTCTTTTGTTTCGGGCAATTTCGGTTCTCAATCCCTAATGCTCATATACCATTTTTCATGTATTTTAAAAATTGCAACTGATTTCACCTTTTAAGGCTGAAATAGAAAAACATTTTTTAGAAGTTAATTTCACATCCATAGCCTTCTGCAAGAACCCAGAAGATATAAAAATCAAATATATCAAACATCACGATTTACATAAAAAAATAGTTTTGGTTCCGATGCTTTCCTTTCTTTTATTTAGACAAAAAGTGGTTAGACCCAACTCTTTTTAACAATCTCGCAATGCAGGCATTGTACTCATGAGTCATGACTGAGTTATACGATGGATGTGCATCTTCCTTTTGGTCAAAAGGAAAATTCTAATTTTCTGTTTCGAGGTATTGCAATTGTCCTTCTCATTTTCCCAGCGTCGGAAGTATTGTTTTCTACTTATTCACTTATGATTTGACCAGTTCTTTTAATTTCCAGAATTCTTGCAAGGGAAAAAGTGTTGCCAGCATGATCTGGCTTTGGTTAGGGAAAGAATAAATAAATTCGC
>JAVXUL010000001.1:20705071-20727373 GCA_035590515.1 Trichilia minutiflora
AATTCGCAGTTGATAAGAAGACTGACTAACCCTATTTAGGTCATGCTCTGACAGCCTCACTACTTCCTATTTGTAGATCGGATAAATTACAGTGTTTAACGAGATAAAGAGAAAGGTATCATGGGATCTCTGTAAGTATAGATCATTACTTTGTTTTCTTAATATCACGCATGCGTTCTCTTCTCAACCCTTTTTATTTTTTAATTTTCCCTTCTATCTCCCTCGTTTATCTAAATTTCTTTAATATAATTATATTCGTGTAACAGTAAGTTAGTTTACTTTTGTTGCCTTCTCCATTTTATTAACTAAAGCGAGGCGTGGAGCGGCGAAAGTGAGTATGAGCAGTGATCATATATTCATATGCAATGGCTTTCTTTTGTAAATTCCATTTGTATGGACGACAGTCAGAGTCACAGATGCAAATATATGCAGTATGCACTATGCAGTGAAACCTCAAAGAAATTCATACACATTTTCTTGTCTCCCAACTCAAGTTTATTTGCATCTATGACTATCCGGCGAAGCCTCAAAGAAATTAATACACATTTTCTTGTCTCTCTAAACTCAAGTATCAATTTACAGAGAGAGAGCGTGTGAAGATGTTAGATCTAAAGTAAGATCCAATACAGTAAATGGGGTAAATTACCTTCTTGGCTAGAGATAACTAGTATTATGAAGATCATAATTGACTTTAGTTATATCACTGCTATGTGGGTTAAGGATTAAATATCTACCAATGTCTTCTATATTACTTTTGTCTGAGGAATTGCTTAGATAACCTATGGCCTTACTTTGGAGTAACTAATTGAGTAAATTTGCAGTGTTTTAGTTACTCTACTAGTACAATTTGTGGAAAAGATGATAGATGATTGCTAAACAGCTTTTTATTTTTCCGGGTGCTGTGTTCTAACAGAAAGTTTTTAGATTGGATTTGTCTTAAAAGAGCGTTTGTTTTGCCGCTATTTCTGTCCCAAGGGCCCAGCGACAACGAAAGAAATCCAATGCGGTGGAGGAGAAAGTGTTAGCTAGCTAGGTTAATTAAACATTCTAGAATTTATTAGAAAAGTATGTTTTAAATAATATAATTATTGGTGCATAAAAATTCTTCTTTTAACTCCGAATGTTAAAACTATTTTTCTCTTCTTATTCATTGAAGTTATAATAATAATAAGTTATAATAACCTGAAATCATAAAAAAATGATGTAGAGTGAAAATAATGTGGTCTATTGAAGATCTTTGAATATTTATGTTAGAGTTTTTTTAAAAATATTTTTAGAAAGAAAAAATGACATAAATTTAATAATTTAACTCAAAATAATATATCTTATTTTCTCTTTCATACTTTTTTTTAATATTTTTCAAACTTAATTACCGTTATGTTTTTCATAATCTTATTTTTTTGGTGTATTATAGGATTATGAAGTTTTATTATGGGACATGATTATTGGGATAGAAAATTTCTTTTTATTTGTGAAATAATTATGAGTTTAAATTTTTTATACGGTAAAAATAATTATCACAAAGAGTTCTTGGGATTTCACGTTATGATTAAGACTTTCATCAATTAAGAGGATTTTAACGTTATAGTTGAATCTTTTTTAATTAGGGAGATTTCGGGATTCAATGTTATAATTGATATCTTTATTTATTAATTACTCTTTTTTAACACTTTTTATTTTGTAATTTTCTTCCTATAATTTTGTGTTTTTTGCTAGCATAGGTATGAATATAATTTTTTAGGATTTTGATTGTGTGGTTCACTTTGAGTTTGTTGATGATGCTGAGTAAACTTTAGTGATTTCCATCCCTTGGCTACTAGACAAAAAATGATTATTTTAAATGATAATGAGGCTGCATTAAAGAGAGATATCTCAGAGAAGCATTTGGTTATTGTTTCCCTCCCTAGTTTTCTGAGGTGAGAAGACACGTGTAATTCACTGACTATAAACCCTAATAACTTGCCAGTCTTGACTCTAAACGTATAATTCTTAGGATTTAATTTTATATCATACTTTCTTAAGTAAAAGAAAATTTCTTTCAAACGTTTTATATGATCATTTGTCTTCAATGATTTGGAGATTATATTGTCAACGTAAACTTTCATGATTGAATCAATTATGGGTTTAAATACTTAATTAACCAATATTTAAAAAGTTGTCATCAGATTCTTCGGTCCGAAAGGCATAATTTTATAACAATATAGCCTTTGATCAATTATGAATGTGGTTTTTTTCTTGATTTGGCTCATGTATATTCATTTGATTATATCTCGAAAATGCATCAATAAAGTTTAAAATTTCATGTCTCACTGTCAAGTTCACCAATTGATTAATTCTCGAGAGTAAAAAACTATCCTTCGGATAGGTTTTGTTTAAATGAATGAAGTTCATGTGCATCATCTACTTTTCATTCGACTTCTTTACCATGACAATATTTGTCACCTAATCTAAGATAATATACTTGATGAAGTTGGCTCTTATTAATTTCCCAATCTCAACCTAAACTACTTTCTTCTCTCTATGTTGAACACATGTTTCTTCTATTTTATGGGCTTAAATTTTTGGTTAGTTGCAAGTTAATGAGAAATTACTTTTGGATTAATCTTGAGCATATCTTTATAAGACCATGCAAACTCATCTATATATTGTCTCAGAGTTTTTTTTTATGCAGTTTTTTCTGTCATTAGGTAAGTGAGACTCATTTTTAACTATTTTATTTGGGGTCTTATCATCTAAAACTATAGGTTTTAATTCTTTCATAGGTTTCATTGCTAACTATTTACTATCTTAACTTGATCTTTTACTCAAATCCTTAATTAATTGTTCTTGCTTGATATTCTTGTCTTTGGTCTTTGATCTTTTTCTTAAAGGTCATTTCAAAAAACAATAAGAATTCTATGCTAATGTAGCAAAATATCATGTGACTTCTCTCTGATTTTCTTTATCTATCTCGATATTTTCTCCTATTTAAAACTTCAGTTTCAGGTAGTAAATACTTTTTACTGCTTTTATTGATCTTAACAAAGGTCTTTCTAAGATTATTAAATATGACATTTTCAAGTCTATCATTTGAAACTCAAATATAGTGATTTTTTTGCCCATTGTAATTGGTAGTTGCATTAGACCCAATAGATAAACACATGATTCTCTAAACCTTTATAGGGTTATTTTCTTTAGTCTTATCTTCAAGCTATTGATGCCCAATAAGTCCAAGGTCTCTTTAAAAATAATATCTATATAGCTTTTAGTATTATTAGGGCATGATTAATATTCTACTGACCTGAGCCATTCCAACTCTTAAAGTTATTATTATGATATCATTATAAGGATAATGCAATCAAACTTTATCTTTATTTGTAAACAGTATAGGGAATGAGGTGACTCTTAACTTATTCTTAATCCGTATATTTATGATGTGTGTATTTAAGGTAATGTTCGGTAAGGAGTATATTGAATAATTTTTTTGTCTTATTTAAGTTCTCCGTTAATGCCAGACTCCCAGAAATCACCATCATCCTTTAATAATGTTCTTTTCTTCGTTCTCCTCCTTAATTAAGAGCTCAATTTTCTTCTTCAAATTTTGTAATAAAATTTTGCAAGTAATTGTTCCTAACAAGTACCTCTACCTGATCTTGGTGGTCGAAGTATTCATCTATCATATGCTTGTGATCTTGATAAAATTAGTAGAATTTATTCTTTGAATTTTAGTTTGATTTGGTCTTTACCAACGAGACTCAATCAGTGAAGTGCCCCACCCCTTTATTTCTTCGAAAACCTTCAAAAGTTGTGCATATTAAGTGTTGTGAATTTTCTTTTCTTTTTAACTTGACCTATCTTTCTTAGATCACCCCTTTGAGATGACTATCTTTCTCTTGAAGAAATATCATTCCGATGTTTTTTAGGTCTTGTTCATTCTAAGTCCCAACCTTTACTTTTGTCAAAATTTGGGTAACTTCTTATTTTTTCTTTTTTTATTACCCAATTTTGGGAGACGGACCTTATTTTGGGAGGATGATTGGATTGCTTTTTTCTCTTTTAGGTTGAGGATGACTTGATCCTCGATCTCGATCTCATCTAATAGCTTTGGATGAGCTCTTTCATAGGTTGTGATAGAATGTTTTTGGATAGTATATCATCCTTTGTTTACACATAGGCCTTTCTTGAGGTTCTTAAAAAAATCAATGTAAAGAAAATAATCAATTCTTCCTATAAGGGAAATTATATATGATATTTTAAGCTTTTAATGCACTACAAAGTCCAACATCTTTTGAGAAAAAAAGAATTTAGAGTGTGAGCTAGAGTATGGTGTTAGATTATTACTCTGTTGTTGATCTCATCATCTTTTATTCATTAAATCTTCTACTATCCTAAAATAAATTTTAATTTCCCTTTCTCCTATAGCTCGCCCTTTGCTCTCATGTTTTCTGGATCTGTTGTGATCCGAATTCTCTTTTCTTTTCTGACGTTTTTGGTTAAAAATCTTTCTTATATTCTCTAGGTTTAGCTTACATTCTAGCCTTTATTTGTGACTTATCATTGGACTATAAGGATTATAGAATCACTTAGGTTGTGATTCAACAAAAATTTCGAACAGAGTATTGTTATTTCTTTATTGGGTGATCTTCTTTGGCAAGAGGTCAGAATTTTTCCCCTTCCTTTTCTCAATAAAAATGTATCTCTTTTTTGAAAGTTTTCTTGGTATCTCACCTTCCAGTTATCCTTTTTAATAACATTGAGGGGTGTTACCCTCCATTGTCTTGATGGTACGATAATTTTGGATCGAAAGATCTCTTGACCTTTTTTGCATACATTCTTTCGTTGTTATTTAGCCTCTAAATGAATTAACCAATTTCTTCATTAACTCCTTTGGAATACACCTATTGCTGAGACAATGATGTGGATTACATTTTGGGATTGGTATCTTCGGTGGTTGACTATTGTAGGTCACGATCATTATTGGCTATAGTTGCTACCTCAAGAAAGTCTCATTTATAGTTCCCTCTCTCTTTTTCGTAGATCTCCTAATTGTATATGTTCTTGTTATTGCCATAACTTTTTCTCTGTTTTTATCCTACTGTTATGATTTTTTATCTAATTTTCATAGACAACGTCAATGTTAATGTAAGAAAATTCTTCTTCTAGTTTTAAATACTAAAATGTATGTTCTATTGTTACTTATTGGAACTACAATAACTTGAAATCATAAAGAATGATAAGAGATAAAGTCGGTTATTCAATAAAAATTCTTCAATGTTTAAGTTACAATTTTTTTAGAAAGAATTTTCAAGAAAAAAGCAATAATTTGGTAACTTAGCTTAGAATAATGTACGTTATTTTTTCTTTCATACTTTTTTTTTATTGTCTTTCAAGTTTAACTATTAGCATGTTTTTATAATCGTAATTTTATTTGGGATCATAAGATCGTGACCCTTTATCATGGATATAACTACTGAGTTAAAAAAAATTTCTTTATTGGTGAAAAAATATGAGAGTTTAAACTTTTCGCACGGTCAAAATAATTGCTGCGAAGAGGTCTTAGGATTTTACGTCATGATTGAGACCTTTATCAACCAAATAGATCTTAATGTCCGATGTTATGATTCAGATCTTTTTTTTATTAAGGAGGTCTCAAGATTTAACTTCATAGCTTAGATGTTTATTAATTAAAGAGGTTTAAGAGTTGAACGTCATGGTTAAGAATTTTTTTTGCTTAAAGAGGTGTCGAGATTTAATGTCATAATTGAGACATTCCTTCGTTATTTTCTGAGATTAAGCTATTCGACATCTGGTGTGTGAGGATCTCAGGATTGTCACATTTTCTAATCCGAGACAACCATTTTCTAACATTGAGTTTTTTGGATTACAACTTAGTCATAGAATTTGATTAATATTCAAAATCTTAGATCAATCAACACTTGAGATTTTCGATCATTTATCGTAATTGCTATCTCCTATGATTTGTTTTATAACCATATGATTTCTACTTTTTTTTTATAATGTTCCTCTCAATATTGCTAGGTTTTTATTAAATGTTGACTGTATGATTAATTTTCGAGGTCTCATATATTTTTCTCAAACAATAATATTTATAGTGAAAATAAATGAGTGATGTAAATATTAAAACTCTTGAAAAGATTTTGTTATTAGTTTGTATCTTATTTTAAAATTTAATTTTTTGACCCTTAATATATTTTTGGTTATTAACCATGTAAAATAATGAAGGCTTGCACCAAGATATTTGATAATAAATAGATAGTTACAGGCAAAATATTTTGTAACCTATAAATTTGCATACAATTTCGTGTAAAATAAAATTGAAAGCTAATGTTCTACAATATAAGAATGTATTTTTCATGTATAAGAATTTTTCTAATAATGTCTTGTAAATAAATGTGATGTGTATTAAATAACTTTAAAATTAATTTATTCATTTGACAGCATCACCTGCCACCTTATTTAATATACAATATACTCTATGAAAATGGATGCGTATCTTATGTTTTTAAAGGATTTACTCTTACAAATGATAAGAGGTTCCAAAAAAATACAATTTATTCTATGAAAGGGATGTATACTTTATTTTCTTAAGTTGGTACTTCAAGAAATGATAAGAGATTCTAAAATATATATTAAAAAAAAATGCATTCCAATGTTTGATTAGATTTATTAGAAAATGGTGGAATGAATGTCTGTTCCATCTAACATTTTCTCTTAATTTAATGTTTAAATGAACAAAAATTTACTCAATCAATATAAAGTAAAAGTTTAACCCCAATACATATCATTTTAAATTAAGAAAAAATCAAAGGAAAGTACTCTTTCTATCAACAAAAGTGAACGATGATTTATCCTTTTTAAAAAAAAGAAAAGAAAAGAAAGAAATAATTAAGTTTTGTAGTTCTTATTAGCGAATATCACAACTGGTCAATTTTTACAAGTATAAAAGAAAGCAAAGGAAACACGGAATCAGATGGAGCCCATGAAAGGTCCGTTGCATTCCCTGGAATCTTCAATTTTGGGAGTGAATGGCCATCTGACAAATGAACTAATCAAATTCTATTAGAATTTCCAAGTCATCTAATAACTATGACAAAATGTGAAAAATATAATTATAAGTATTTGTTTTTATATATTTAAGAATATTTTATTATTTTATGTCAATTTATATGTAATTAAGGGTGTCCCATATTCAAGCCAAAGTGTTAGGAACTTTTTCTTTAGAATATTTATGTTTTCCACTTTTTGATACCTTCGATAGGGGGATGACTCTGCATACATCTATTGGTTCCATGTCCAAAACCTACCAAAGGGAACAAAACAAATTGAAAGATAATGTAATGTCAAAATCACAGTTCAGGAAGCTTTACCAGAATACAACTATTAGGTTGTTTTCTTACTGGATGGGACTCCTAATGATACTTAATCCATTGTATTGTCTTTTTAAGAGATCAACTTTTAATAAGTAGCTGACAACAATTAGATGCACGAAGCAACCATGTTGATAGATAGAATAAATTAATGAATAATATATCTTCCGCAGAACAAAGGGAAGATACTTGAAAAGAATGAGGAAAAAGAGTCACACACGAGATGCTAAATTTCATTACACCTAAGACACCATGAAAATGGTCCCCATAAATTACATGTGTTTATCCGCGTTCTTTTTTTACTGGGTAAGTAAGTAAGACCCATCTAAAGTTGATAAAGGCTCATGGTAAATTTTGGAACTTCTTTCTCTCTTCCTTGTGCAGTTGTTCTTTGTCTGCATGGTGTGAGTGTGGCGTCGACAAGGTGATATTCAATTTGTCTTTGCTTTGGACCACTGCCATCTGTTTGCTTCTTAGCTAGTTGTTTAATATTCTACTAATTAATCAAACTTTTTCCCTTCTGTATAATAACCAAATCACCAATAAAACTATCACAAGTTCCTCTATTTATACCCTTCTCTTCTCTTCTTCTCTAGCATCCCTAGCTAGAGCAAGACATAACCAGCAGAAATCTCTCTCTCTCTCTCTCTCTCTCTCTCTCTCTCTTTTCTCTTTCTCTTGTTTCATTTCTACCTCACTCAGTCTCTGGAGATTGTTATTAACATTATCGTGCACCAGCAGCAGTTGAAGCTGCCAGCATGATCTAAACTTCCTTCACTGTTAAGGATAGATCAGATCATGTGGTAGCTTCACCTATTGATGGGATCACGAAAATCCCTAATATTATTCTACCTTCTTGGTATTTCTTCATCTCTCTTTCTCATTATATATGCAACCTGCCAGCAAGCACTCTTTTTAAAAACAACTTGATTAAGTCAATTTGTTTGGTTCAATCGGCCATGTTTTTTTGGCTCTTTCTTTACTAGTCTTAAATTTTTCTCATCTGGGTTTATGTAGAAATATGTACTTGTTTCTAGCTATTTTCTTTTCATGGTGGCCGCCATTAGAGGTCTCTTTCTGTTTTATTATATTGATTTTTTTCTTTCTTAGGGTGGTTAAATTTCTTTCTTTTAATCGTATGTTGACTCTTTAAATCTAGGTCACAACTTAGCTTTTTCCACTATTAGATTTGTCCCCTTGTATTGCATACATAACTGCATCTTCTAATTGGTTCTTCACATTAATTACAATACATATACATATACATATACAGCGAAAGACCACTTTTCTTTTAAAAGTTTAAATTAATTAGAGTCTCGAGCCTTGCAATGTTCATGGACACTTATGTGGGAACAACTGGCATATCCCCATTTGCTTTTTCATGTCGAATTATGCTGGGGAATCTTAATCGTAACATAGGGAAGATATCACTGTTAGGGTTTTCGGTGACAGAATTTCTCTCGTTTAAAACCAGTTGGTGCTTTTAAGATCCCATCTTATCCCCCATGCATTGGCCTTTAAATTCCTTTTTTATGGTATATAAAAGTTTAAAACAATTTTAATTTATTAGCTATGAATCATAGCATATCGGTTTTGATGATGAATTGTTTAATCATAGCATCTATCATACAAGAACCAATATAAAACTAGAATTAAAGAGAAAAAGAAAAAGTCCTACTTGAATCTTGGATACTTACAATACTAATTTAGACCACCCTTTGGTATATTTCTGTTTTAGTTAAAAAATCAAAGGATAATTTTGTTTATTCATAGCTTATAAAGTGCCCGTGAACATATTGAGAAACTCACACACAATAAATATCACATAAATACTTAGAGCTTTTGTTTATAGCTTTGCATGATGATTAATTGATCTAAGAGAGGTTAAGATTTAATTGGCTTTCTAACACTTAATTTAAACTTTGTTCGATATTGTAATTTACTTTGAAAGCACAATAATTACAACACGTTTAATTCTGTTGAATTTTACTTAGTTTTAAAATTTAAATTAAAAAGGTGTTTGGTTAGTATTAATTTTTAATAGATTCACCTACTTTTTTCACTAATATTTTTCATCTTATGTCTACTAATAAATGTGATTTTAAAGAAAGAATGACTTAATAAAATATATATCTTTAATATGTTTAGTAAATATTTACAATTTTTAAAATTACAAGCTGATTTTAGCCTATATATATTTATCAAATATTCATTACTTTTCACTTGACAACTATATTTTTATTTTCGCAATAATTATAACTTAAAATTACAATATTAAATGGAGCCTAAATCTCAATCTTAAAAAAATGCAATGATTTTTATGCTTTTTTGCCTAAATATTTAGAAATCTTATGATAAGTGTTTTTACTTTAATGAATAGGTATTTAATGTAAAATTTGACCATCTATAAAAAGAATATATAAATGATGAGATTCTAAGCAAAGCCATGTATGAATAATAATATACATATAGGAGGTAGGGTTTATGACATTTTATTTTATACATAAATTGTTACACAATTTTTTAAGTATTGAATTAATGTATATTTAATGACTAAAATTTAATATAACTAATTAATCAATGCAAATGTGAGATATAATTCCAATTATTTAAAAATATTAATTCAATGATCTAAAAAAAATTATAAGAGTAAAGCAATTATGAAAAGAATTTGGGATTTTGATCCTTCGTTGTTGGATGTAATGGTTGATTAAATAAGGATTCCAACCCATTTATTTTCATAATTTTTGGCTCTCTAATAATATAAAGTTATAAACTAAGGATATGTTTATTTCGTCACTATATAATTGAAAATTTGTATAACTGGGTGGAAATACAAAGTTTCGACGTGTTTGTCTAACCGTATAATTATATAGTTAACCGTATAATTGATGTAATTGGACTCTTCAATTATATAGTTTAGTTTTTAAGGGAGTAAGAATTGATATAATTACATAGTGTAATTTTATAGTTTTATTTTTTTAATTTTTATAATTATAAAAAATATATTTCTCATATTTCCAACTCTTTTTAAAACCTTTCTATATTATCTTTTCTTTTTCTTTTGTTGTACTATCTTTTCCTACTCCAACTGTTTTATTTTGTTATTTTTTTTATAAATTATATTAATTTTTATGAGAATTTATAGGAAAATATTATGTGGTTGATGCAAGCTATGCAAATAATAAGGTTTTCTAGCACCATATTGCAGTGTGTGATATTATTTGAAAGAGTATAGTCAAACACAAGGGCCATAGGTACCTCATGAACTCTTCAATTTACAACATTTAAAACTTTGAAATGCAGTAGAAAGAACATTTGTTATTTTGAAAAGAAGATTTTTCATATTGACAACACTTCTTTTATATGCCATCAAAAATCGAGATTGGATTATGTTTGCATATTGTATATTTTATAACTTCATTTGTAAGTGGAATTGGGTCGTATTTTAAAAAAGACATGGAAGAAAAATTATAAGATTATGATAATTTAAATGATATTGATTCAGATAATGATGATGAACTTGACGAAGTATCAATAGATGTTAACATGCAATATATGGGTGATATCAGAAATAAAATAATTGATCAAATATGAAATGTTGAAATAATTAGATAGAATTGGATGTCATATCCAGCTTATCTTTTTATTTTATTTGACAAATTGATGTTTACATATATTGATTCTATATTTAATTCTTATACTTTTATAATTATAAATGTTATTTGATAACTCTTTCTTAATTGATAAATTTTAATTGAGTTTATGATTAATGAGCTTGAGAATATATTATAAAATTATATACTTTGAGTAAATATTTTGAATATATATTATATAATTATTATATATAATATATATTTTAAACATATACAATTTATGTAATATATATAAAAATTATATTGTATTTTTTGAGTTTATAATATATATATATTAATTTTAATAATTTATTAATAATTAAATTTTATTTTCATACTATTTTTACATTTAAAATTTTATATAATTATACGATTGTGTAATTACACAATTTATCAATTGGGCAGTTACAAACAAACAAGCTCTAAGTGAAGTAAATTTGTTCCCATTCAAATTCAAAATTCTAGATTCCACCATACTTTAACTTTGTGCAAGTCTCTTTCACGTATACTTTGCCATCATGCATTCATAATTAAGTGTCTGTTTGACCCAGTTTTTTTAGTGCTTCTCAATCTCTTTTTGTTAAAAGCTGTGTCAAACATATAAAAATAAAAAGACTTTTTGTATTTAAAGTATAAAAAAGATATTTTTAAAAAACTGAAAAATAGGAGCTTTCACTTCTCTTCTCATTAAATACACAGATAATATTTATTTTATTCCAAAAATATCCTTCTTAACTCCTTTCAAATATTTTAGTTTAACCAAACTAAATACCCTTTATGATAATTTTAATAAAAAAAAAGAAATTATTACATTTATTATGTCAAACAGTTTTAGAGAAAAGTCTTCTATTAATTTTAAAATCTCTTTTTTTTTAAGAGAAGCAAAAACCAGCTTTTAAGTATTTAAAAAGCTGCTCCAAACATACTCTAAGTCTAATAAATTTCATTAAATGCCAAATTTTACAAACTCTTAATTCATATTTAGCAAAGACAACAAATGTTTACTCGTACCCACCAACTAATTTCATATCCTTACAACCATGGTATCATTTTACATATTCTTTTCTTTATATATCGAATGTGGGTATGAACTATTTTGAAACATGACAGAAAGCTCGATTCTGTATAGACGAATTTGGAAGGCGACACCTCTTCTAGTTTGGAAGATTAATTGGGTAAGAGAATCCTTTCACTTATTATAATTTCATGAGCTCTATTTATCAATCTACCATATGTAACAGATGACAAAACGGAGGACAAAATTGATTCGATGCTCCTAACTCTTGACTTCTCGAGTTTTCTTCCACCTATCGTCTTAATCAGATAGACATAAAGGAAATTAAACTATTATTTGGTCCAGTAGACAGTAGTAATTTGGCATTTCTGACTCAACTTTAATTGAAGTAAAGAGTTTAAACGCATGTTTGGTTTAATTAATTTGATTTTAAAAATAAAGTTATAAAAAAGTGTTTGATAATATTAATTTTTAACAAGATTTATTCATATTTTAATTAATATTTAATATTTTAATTTTCATCTTATAATAACTATATAACAAAAACGATTATAATATTTTAATATTAAATATATCCTAAATTATTATCTGTATTTATAATAATAAATTAAGTTTATGTATTTAAAATTGATCCCTTCTTACATAAGTCTTCATAAATATTTTACCAACAAGTGAGTTGAAAAATTTCACATTGATGTGTGATTCTCTTGTAACCAATTCTTTATATTTTTTTTGAATAATGTTACCGTCGTAATTTTTTTTATTTCAAAATAAATTTAATTTATAAATGCTTTTTTAAACTTTTTTAAATATAAATAAATTCTATGAAAAATTAATATTATTAGACACTTTTTTAAATTTTACTCTCAAATTCAAGTGAAAGTCAGTTTTACCAAAAATATCTTAAAAAATGCTTATGATATATATTTTGAATTAAAATATGAATAAACTGTAATGATTTTAGTGTAAATTAATATTTTATGAGAAAAGAGGTTAAAAATTTAATTTTTATTTTTAATAAAAAAAAAGATGTTAAATTGTTAAGTTTTTATTTGGGATTATAATGTTTATGTTGTGTATTAAAATCAGAAATTTTAAAAAAAAATTTAGTATTAATTTTTAATAAAATTTATATATTTTATATTAATATTTATTATTTAAAAATTTTCATTTTAACTTAAATTAATTAACTCAACCTTTTATAAAGTATATATCATTTTTTATATAAATCTAAATATAACCACTTCATAATATCAAACATAACCTAAGTTGTTTTATGTTATCAAATTAATTAATTTTTATAAAATGTATAAAATATATTTGTAAGATTTTAAAAAAAAAATTCATGGAGTAAAAAGTAATAGATTACAGGGATACTATGTGCTTACTTATTTTGCTCATAAATTTCCATGGAAGTTTAATAAAATTGAGTGAAAGTCTTGTATCAAGACCCGCAGTAGGCTATGATTTATTGGCAGTTATACTCTTTATTATTTTAACTTGAAAATCTAAATTTCGAATTTTCTTTTTCTAAAAAAAAAAGGAAAAAATATATTCATTTTAAAATAAATAAACTCTCATAAAAAAATTTTCATATGCTATATTTTATAAAAAAAAGTTTGTATATATATATATTTTGCATACGTGCTCTATATATTTTATTTTATTTTATTTTTATAAAATATTTTCTTATTTTTATCAAAACATAGAGACATAAATTCTTATAAAACATTTTTTTTATAAAAATGAGTAAAATTATATTTTTAAAATAAAAATTTAAAAATATATATATAATTTAAGTTATATATATATATACACATATATATTAAAATGCAATTACTATTTTCATTTACTTCATGTAATGCTTTTTAGAAAGTTAATATTTATAAGTTAAAGCAAGAAATTTTTATTTGTAAAATACGGTCTGAATTTATCTTTTTCATCCAAAACGATGATTCATAACATGTCTTCAATGTTGAAGTGGTGTCCCTCTCTCTCTGACAATTAACGGAGTGGCAGTCATATAGTGACTACAATTGGGCTGTGTTTGTTTGCTAAGAAAACCTGCGCTGAAAAGAGAGAAGCAGAGGAGGTTTGTTGCTCTTTAACTCTGCAATTCTTTTACAATTTTAGGACTTTCATTGGTTCCAATTTATATATCTTGCCAGGGAGGAAATTAGCCGCTACCAATGATAAAAAACCAAGATCTGGCCATGTAATTGAGCGAACCCCTAAAAATTATTGGCCTGAAAATTGACTGACTTATTGGAGGGTTTTTTTTCAAGAACTTGGCATTGCTTTGAGCTTGACTGTAGTCACAAGATATTGAAAATCAAACCTGGGGAACTTATGCATCGTGGTGCCTGAAGTCAACCTGATTGACGTCTAATCATTACAGTGACAAATTAACTTTGAGCATCAACATATCTTAAAGTAATGCTTGGGAGGACTGCATGTTGTGAATGATGAATTGGATGTTCAAGAATCAAGACATAATTTGTCTGTTCAATCAATTTCTAATCAAGGATTTTTCAGTATTTGTCCAAAACACTGAATTATAATAGACATAATATCATGAAACTTGAAATTTTTGTTTGGTATTAGTCAATATTACAACTGTGAGCTACTAAAATAACGAACTTGTAAGTGTGCAAATGCTTTATGTTTAGGATACATTAAGCCTTTTGTCTCTTTGCTAATCACTGACAAGAAGGCAAGTGAGAAGCAAAATTTGTAAAGAAATGCCCTTAGTGTGAAGGGTAAAACCAGACAACAATTCTCAGCAACTCCAAATCTGTTTAGTAGATTATCACAAAAACATTGATTTTAAACAGTTAAATAAGAACATTTTGGGGAGATCATGTTACCTGGATGCATGTTTTAAATTTTTTGTGCTACTTATTTCCTCTTGGCACTGTAGTGTATATATTTTAATGAAAATACACCCATTACTGTTGGACTGGCACCTCTGGGGTAGAAAAGCTAAACGTATAACATATAATTCAGTTCTGCAATCTCCTTAGACGAATATATCTGTTTCTGCTAAACCGATGCACATGGAAGGAGAATTGGACACTTTATCGTAAGCCCCACATGCAAGTTTCTGAATTGATAAATGTACACGTGCAAAAGAGTTACATTCTCAAGTGAATCATAGTAGAGCTTATATTTCTCTTTGATTTATCAAAAAGAACAATATGCTATATTCTGAGCGAATGAGGGACATAATTCTTTCCAAGTATGCTGTTATTCATTCAGGACCTTAACATTTACCGCAGATTGTTCCAACACTGGAAGAAAAGGCTTCTTTGCGGTAGATAGGCTGCATAATTCATGGGAATAGGAATATGTGGTAGATAGGTTGCATAACTCTTTGTGAATATGAAACTTGATTTCTTGAGATAACTAAGTAATGGTGTATCTGTTGGAATTTAAGTGTTTGAATGGAAAAGTTTAAGTCCCACATGGGAAAGAAAATTAAACTTTTAGTAGTATATATATAATTGTATATCACTTGGGCTTGATTGGCCAATAAAGTGGGGTGGGCTTTATTGGAGCTTCCACACCACCCACCCACTTTAGCCCACATCCACATATGCATCTATATATATATAATATAAATTAAATGTCAAAGATTGGGCCTTGGGCCTTGGGACTCTTGGGCTCGGGCTGGCTTACTTTGAAGCCCATATTTTTATATTTTTTTTATTAAATTCATTATTAATCCAAAAATTATAATTTTTCATAAAAGTTATATTTTTTCAGAAACATTATAACTCTTCATATTTAAATCCAAATGTTGTAATTTTTTATGAAAAATTATAACTTTTCATATTTAAATCAAAAAATTATAATTATTTATGAAAAATTATAACTCTTGGAAGAATTATATCTCTTGGTGATTTTGTCTATAAAAGGAAGAATTCATTTACAGAATTCATCATCATTTGTTTACAATTCGTTTTGCTAAAGAAAAAAAACAAACACTCTGTCTTAAGGAAGAATACTCCCGAACTTTGCATGACCTTTAAATTGTTGTTATTTCAATTTAAAGGATTTGATAGTTGTATCCTGGGAGACAAACTCCGTAGTCCTTCAAGCAATCCAAGAAGAAGAGAAATATTGTCTTAGGACATTGCACCCGTGCAAGCCTCTATCATACGTTCTGTAAGAAATTTGTTTTACTGTATTCATTTTATATTATCGTTTTTTTTATATATTTGTATTCATATACTGTGACTGTGATTGTTGTAGTTCCAACACTTACATTCTGTTACACTTTAATATGTTTGAAGATGATCGACAGGAGATGAGACTAATCCCTTCTCCTAAGTCTTTACTAATATTTAAATATATTATAAATAGATTTCATATATACATATAAGACTAAAATTCATTTAATTTACAACTCAATTCATGATTATAATTTAATATATAGAAAACTAAATAACAGAAAGAAATACCCAAACCAAACATATACACAGACATCAATTCAAATTCAATTTCATATTGGCCTATCCTGCCCAAGACATAATGATTATGCATGAATTGACACATTTTTCTAGTGATTGTACTTCGATATCTACTCCATCTGATTGTCTTTCAAAAATCTATTGAGGATCTTGAGTGACCTGTAAGACTGTTACCAGATGTCTAAGAAGAGATTTAGTTAATAGATGAAAAAAAAATTAATCATGTACAAAAGGAAAAAAAATAAAAAATCTTATTCAATTATAAGATGTTTATAAAATTAAAATTTTATTTTCGAAAGTTTAGATATACTTAAAAAATATATACAAATATTAATTATCAGAAATCAGAATTATAAACCCATATACAAGAATATACATATATCGTGCACATAACATAGTAGAAATCAAAACAGATATCAGAAATGATGTCACGTCCCGATCTTAGTCGATCGCGTGACAATCACCGTGAATCTCAGAAATACATCCTATCACTTAAAATCAACTCCTAGAACCGCAAGGCATTAGTACATATTTTCAAACTCGTTTTTAAAATAAAATAAAATAAAATAACGTGGAAGATTTTCAATCATACAAGTATCAACAACTATATTTTCTCAAAATATAATACAAAATATTTCTGATCAAGCCAAATACATAAAGTCACTTTATTACAAATATTTTTTTATATAATAAACCATAACGTAAAAATCTAAGTCGAGTACTTGAAAAATTTTGCTGAATCACACTTCAACTATACTATATCACACCCGACTATATTAGTCTGAAATAAAAAAGTGAGGGGTGAGTATTTGAAAAAATACTCAGTGAGTAGACAAATTAAAAAAAATAGAAATCAGAGGCCCAAACACTGATTACGAAAAATCCTCGTAATCATCAAATTAATTATAGTGAAATGTGGCATCATATACATGTCTAAAAAATTAATTTAATATCAAATATGTATAACCCCTCAGTTTATAGGATCACATCCACTCCCTCTAAGTTGTACGACTAATCCGCAACCTTGGTTGAGGATGTGTGCCTATGTATAATATCCCTCGATCTATAGGATCCCATTTACTCCCTCTGAGTTGTATGGCTAATCCACATCCCTGCTTGGGATACTATCGTATCAGTATAAGGCTAGCATGCTTTAGCCTAGATATGTTGATCCCACCCATCCCACCCTGGACTGTATGGTCAATTAACACTCTGGGATTTATTGGATTCCACCCACTCCACATAAGCTGTATGGACAATCCTCACCCATATAGATAATCAATATCAATGGCCCATCAAGGTAAATCAAGTAACTGGTAACTCATAAAACCAAAACAATAAAATAAGACATATTGACTCACAAAATCAAATCAGCAAATATGGCACCTCGACCATTATATTCACTCAACTATACCACATTCACAAACATATATAAAATTGGCCTCCAACCTCATAATCATAATATCATAATATCATCAAGTATAAGTACAATATGCCTCCATCCTCACATCCATGAAAATCAAGGATTCTCAATAATCCTAATGCTATCACAAGTAAGAGGCTAACCCAACCACCATACAATATACATCCAACGCCTCCTTATTTTAGTTATATATATACATATTCACATGCTATCATCTCTAGTATTATATTCATTCATAAATAACAATAAACGAGATAAAGGGAAAGGATTGTGTCCACTCACAGTATTAGGGTGGAAAACCACCCTCGAGATATCCTCCTCATGACAAAGATTCTCTAGTCTCGACTACCGCATCTAGATACACATGCAAATACAGAATTACGATCTGTCATAATATGTGTGCATGATGCAATGTATATTCATACTACTCTCGCACTTCTCTCTCTCTAACATATTGCTCTCACTGATTTTGCTTCACCTACGAATCATCGATTTTAATACCACTAGTTATCAAAGCCCTCAATTTATCAATACTGATGATAAATTAAAAAACTCCCAATTTTTAGGGTTTTAAGAATAGTAACCTAAATCCCCTTTTTCTCGATTTATGCACAATAAAAGTTTAAAATAGAGAAATGAGCTTAGGGATAAACTTATCCAAATTGGTAAAAGTGTTTTGAGTCCTTCTTTGCTCGATTCTTTTTTTCGATGATTGTTCACCCGTGAATCTTCTCTCTTGATTCCTCTTGAATCATCGAGTAGAATTTCGATCAGAAGGGCTTTTCGTGTTTTGGTGTTGTTTCTGAGTTCATAGAAATCGAAATGATGGAGTTTGGTTGAGAAATGGTTGAGATCAGTTAATCACAGGGAAAGAAAATGGTTTCTATCGTGTGAGAAGAGACAGAGTAAAAATTGGGAAGACGATCCTCTGGTCTGCATAAATAGGGGCCTAAAATAATCACAATACCTTTTTGAAATATGTCCAGACGTGCAATACATCACTATATATTGATACATGTATCGATACATGAACAGTTCATATATCGATACTCCAGTCAAGATGGGTTCCAGGCTCAAAAATACCCTGAGTATCGATACCTCAATCTTCACCGCATACATGTATCGATACTTCAATTTTTACTGTTTATCATGAGCACAGGATATCGATACGTGTCTCCTTAAAGTATCGATACATTGAGTCTTACTTTTTGTCATTGTTTACAGTATGTCGATACTTCCCTCAAGTATCGATACATTCCGTCTCCTAGGCCATGTATCGATACATCAATGTCTTATGTATCGATACTTTCACTATTCCTAGAGCCAAGTATCGATATTTCAACACCCCAAGTATCGATACTTCTTTTGTTTATACTATTTGGGACAGTAACTTTAAATGGCCATAACTTTTGATTAGAATATCTTCACAAAACCCATAATATATCATCGGAAAGCTCTCTCCAATTTCTACAAAAATGATATAGAACTTTTCTTAATTGGAGATGATTTTGAGGTCAAAAATTCAGTTTTTTCTCATATACTCATATTCTATACCACACACCTTTTAAAAATGAATTCAAGCTATCACACCATCTCACGCATGATTTAAACACTTTCATATGCACGGTAACTTATGAAGGTTTTACTACTAGGCCTATAATACTAAGGGACAAGTTTCACAAATTAAATATCAAAAATAATAAAAAATTAGATATGTATCAGAACTCATGTTGCATGATTATCTATAGTAGAATAGAAGTCCATGTTTTAAGCTTTGCACTTAATTGGACAGAAGGACTAATTTAATCCATAAACCAGCGTCGACATTAAAAATAGAGAATCTACAATAAAAATGCTTGTATATGTAATGATGCCTATCTTAATATATAAAAGGTTACCTTACAAAATCAGAAATCTAAAAATTAAAAATAAATGCCTAAACCTTTCAAAATAGCAATAATATTCTAAAATAAAGTAAAATAAACATAATTTTCGAGACGAATTTTCATAAAGTGAGAAAAATTATTTAAAAGTTTGTTTATATTTAAAACATATTATACATATATACATAATAGCTAAAAACATAAAAGAACTACGATTATTTCTGTATGTGCTTAAAATAGTTTAATAACTTCATCAAATAATACACAATCAAAACACAATGGTCATCTCTTGACCTTAATCTTAATATCTTAATAACTCTTCCATAAATAATTTATAAAACACAAAGAAATATAATATTTCATAAAGAGTATAATGTGAATTAATTTATTTGCTATGGTGTCAATCATTAATAGTCAATAAACATAATTAAAGATAATGAAAACAAAGTAAAAAGAATAAATATCCATTCACAAATCTAATGGTCAAGAATCAAATGAAATTAGTTTATCGTGGACTCGTGAATACTCCTTTGACATATCTATCACACGAATTTTTCAACCATTGTCAGAATAATTGAAGCATATATATGAAAATAACTAAAGTGCTAACATGTGATAGAATTTTCACCCTTTAAAATCTATTACTTATGATCCAATTTATAGATATAAGAAGTACATTTATGGTCTTTTTTTTATCCTTTGGACAGATTAAAATCTAGTTATACTTTGAATAACCATTAGGAAAATAGTAAAACTCATAACTTGCTATAGTAACTCATTTCTTTCATTCTTGATAACAGTGGTTCCACTTTTCTTGGACACCACTTGCACCGAACTTACTCACAAACCATCTCAAATAGCATAAATGATTCAGGCATACTATAATTTCATGACTTCACCCTTAATAATTTTCTTTATTATTGAATGTAATCTTCTTTGGTGCTTAATAGTAGGCTTGTAGACATCTTTCATCAAAATCTTTTATATACAAATAGTAAAACTAATACCTTTGATGTCCAAAATTGACCACCTAACGACTGATCTATATTTCTCAATACATTCAATAATTGTCACGCCCCGATCCTAGTCGATCATGTGACAATCGTCACAAATCTTAGTGAGTAGGTAATAAAATAATATAGCAAATAAATGCATACACTGATTACGAAAATCCCTCGTAATCATAAAAATTAAGCAAGTGTGATGTGGTACAATACCCATGACTGTGAAAGTCAATAAAAATCAAATATACATATAACCCCTCTGTCTATAGGATCCCATCTACTTTCTCTGAGCTGTATAGCTGATCCGTAATCTTGTACAGGGATGTGTGCCCATATAAACATATATGATTAGCATACTATAACCTGGATATATTGGATTTCACCCATTCTATCTTGGACTGCATGACCAATCCACATTTTTGAGTTTATTGGATTTCACACGTCCAACTCTGAGTTGTATGGTCAATCCTCACCCTAGATCTATTGGATTTCATCCACTCTACATGAACTGTATGGACAATCCTCACCCATATATAAATCAATAATGTGGCACACATAGTCATAAATCAATATCAATGGCCCATAAAGGCAAATCAAATAACTTACGGCTCACAAAGCCAAAAACAATAAATTAAAATATTATGACACACAGGGCCAAATAACAACTATGGCACCCTGGCTATTATACATACTCAACTATACCACATTCATAAAATATCATTAATAATTGGCCTCCAGTCTTAAATTCATGACATCACAAAGAATATATACAATAGGCCTCCGACCTTATATTCATGACAATAAAGTACTCATAGCATTCCTATGCTACCACAAAAAGGAGCCAACCCGATCACCACATAACATAGATAAATAGAGAGAGAGAGAGAGACACACACACACATATATATCCATATGTTATACAGTCTCAAGCATAATAATCAATTAAAAAGCATTTAATGAAGCGAAAGAAAGAAAGTGTATCCACTCACACTGGGTAAACCACCAACTAAATGTCCTTCTCGCGACGACGACTCTCCAGCCTCAGTTGTCGCACCTGGATACACACATGTACACATATTCAAACGTATTAAAGAAATTCATTAAAATCGCGATCTCACAACGCCGCACATTACTCAAATAAATTTGGCCAAAATCTAATCAGATCTCATCCAATTGTATCATCGCCGCAAGTTTGTTATGAATTCATCTTTAAAACAGATTCATGATCGCATATAATCATATTAAAAACGTTCATTAATTATCGTTTAATCATATTAAACAGATTATTATAATCTTTATCTAACCAGATCTGAATCAAATCTCATCTGATTCTTTAATCCCGCAATTCCTTTGTTTGATCGCATCAAAAAAACATAAACAGATTCTTCAATCGCAAATAACATGCTTTGAATCACAAAGTACATATTTGTAACATGTTATAAACATCAATCGCAAAAACAAAACATGCTTCAAACGATTTCACACCAAATCATATCAAAACAT
>JAVXUL010000001.1:20735357-20757050 GCA_035590515.1 Trichilia minutiflora
AAGCCAACTATTCTAAGGGCATTATTACATTTATTTAGATACACAGATATGTAATAATAGAATAAAATATATTAATTAAAAAAATATCATGATACATAATAAATAAATATCCAAAATCATTATTGGGTCTTAGGGCATATATCAACAGAACCACTATAAAATTCTTATGTGCTTTGTCTTTTGTCTCTATACTATTTATTTTTTGTATTTAGTCATTAGAACATATACATTAGGTTCATTCATTTTTACAAAAGATTAAAATTTCTTTATAAAAGTTTATAAGAACCAATTCACCGCCCTCTTGGATTTTACCATCTGGGTCTATAATTGGTATCAGAGCCTTTTCTCACATCATATAGTTTTAACACCTGTAAATAGATCACCATGGCATCTTCATCATCCATTCCTTCACTCATGGTAGAGGGTCAGTCAACAAACAAACCTCTATTTTTCAATAGAACTGATTATGCATACTGGAAGAAACGTATGCAAATATTCCTTAACATACTAGACTTTGATATCCTCACCATTATAGAGGATGGTTATGTTGGTATATATCCTAAAATCCAGTAATAATTTTGGATATTTATTTATTAAGTATCATGATATTTTTTTATTAATATATTTTATTCTATTATTGTATATCTGTGTGTTTAAAAAAATGTAATAATGCCTTTAGAATAGTTGGCTTAATTAGTTAAGTACTATTCTTAAATATTCCTAGTCAAGTATTATTGTGAAAGGGTAGCAATAATACATTGAGACTAGTATGTGCAGTGATTAATGACAACATGAGATGTGTCATGATATGAGATATAAAGTCAACACATAAGTAATAGTTGGTAAACTATTGTACTGGATCAATTCGATATGAGAAAAACTACATGAATTATTATATGAGTATCATAAGTAATTCTTATAGTGATAATGATGTATATGATCCTTCGACTTGAGATCATCATGGTTCCTAATATTATGAATGATATATTTTAATGTTTCAAATATCACCTGTAATAAGATTGATTAAAAAGAAAATACTTGGCTATGTCATGAATAATGTAGTAGGATATGTTTGATCAAGATAGGATTTGTCCCTCCTATATAACAGGAGTGATGATATCTTTGGGTCCCTTTGATTGACTATGATTATAAAAAGCATGGCCGTGCTCAAATGAATGGATATGTGATATTGATATCATTTAATAAGATAATTATACTCAGGATATCAAAGAAACAAAGAATTGAATATTACGGGGATGACATATTCTATGCCTCGTGTTCAATTAAGATATTTAGGACAAAGTGATTAAAATACATGATTACATTGATCATGAATATAAGTGATGTTGAGTCACTTACATTCTCGTGATTTGAGTAGTCATGATGTGTTGCTAGACACCGCTCAAGACTTGTATTACTAAAATTAGAATTTTAGTATTACTGCCAATGTTACACAAACTTAATGGATTATACATTAGATAAAAAAATTGAAAGTATAAATTCATGAGATGATTTTATCTTAATTCATAAAATTTTGTGTTGATTAAGGTTTTTTTGGCTAGATCTACTTAATAAAGTTAGGCTAAGAATGTTGGTTTAAACTTTATTAAATAGATTAGGCCTTAATAGTAAAGTCAAGCCCAATATGAATGTTGGGTTTATTATGTCATTAAATCCTAACCCTAAAACACAATATAAAAAGAGCTTTTATTAAGGTTGTAAATATAGCTATTACCTAAGGGTTTTTTTATTCTTCTCGTTTTTGCAAGAGGAAGAAAATCGCAATAGGAACAAAACACAGAGTTACGTGAACAAGAGCTAGCACTCGTTTTCAATCATCCCGATTGTGTAGATACTGTAGAGACGTGGAGTTTGTTTGCGTTTTGTGGTTTTTCATCATCAAATCGCTAAAAGGTATGAATATTTGGATTCATAACTTTAAAATGATAGGTTTGTCATATGGATCCTGTGAGAAAATCGAAAAAATTTTATTTTTCCGCTGTATGTATGGTTCCGGTTTCCTGACACTCATATCATCTATCAAAAGTTATTGGACTGGTTATATTTCTCGGCGATCACCTTGACCCTTGGCATCCTAAGATCATCAGTGGGTTTGTATGTAGATAAAGCATGCTATTTCATAAAAATAGTTTTAAAATGCAAGAAATAGAATATGCATAGTTTTTCAACAAACATGCCCTCCACTGACGTTAACCTCGAGCAACCACGGGGTGACATCCGTGACTGACTCAACGAGACTCACAGGTGATCGAATCACATCCTTTATAATATCACAATCATCATATAATAGTCTCACCTATATAGCCTCCACTCACCTAGGTGACCTCTCTCCCAGGCAGTCCTTAGGCTACCACATATAGCACTTACCTGGGGTCCACATCTCAGTGAACTCTCCGTCAAGCTACCACCCTGTAGCTACAGTAAGTAAACCGGCTCTCATGGTCGTTATCACCAATATGTAATATATATAAAAATCTAGCCCATTGGCTTATCATCATACACAAATCACAAAACATGGCCCACTAACCGTATCATCGCTTAATAAACATGAAAGTTGGCCTACTAGCCATACCACCATATAAAACATATACATCAAATAATTTCAAATCCATATAGAGCGTACAAATATGCATTTCCACATAAATGGGAATAATAGGCAAAATCACTCATAAAACATTTACAGATAATTATATTTATGAAAAATAGGATTTTAAGTAAAATAACAAAACAGAATAAGTCCACTCACTATTTAGGGATTGTATACACTCTCTAATTTCCCTTATTCCTTGATATGTCTTGCGAATACCTTGCTCGCACACTATCTCCTAGATACAATTATCCAAATATATCAATATACATTCTGAAATATGTATGAGACTCAAATGCGCGCAATGCATGTTAGCCCGAGTTTTTTAAAGTCAAAATATGTGAAAATCAGATAAAACCCTAGTTATCAGTCTAGTTATCCATGCAATACTATCACAAATCCACATTATCACTTCACTAGCATAATCTGCCTCGATTTCATAATTTCGGCCTGTGAACCCCATATGCTGATCGAAACAGTAATCTAGTTACTGTTTACTTCACCCGTTTTCTCTAAATTCGTATTTCTAATATCCTACGACTCTCCCGACTTTACTACAACCCAAATAATGCTTGAAAACTAAAACTTGGGCGATAAATCTATCAAAATCTATATGAATGTACAGTAAAACTCACATTGTAAAAATTTGCTAAAACAGAAAACAAAATATATAGACAAGTTAAGAATGATGGTATAAATCTCGTGATATCGTCGATTTGCTCTAATTTAGTCTTAAACTCGAAAAGCCCCAAATCGTCTCCCAAAACCTTAGCTTTTCATTTTCGTTTCTGCGCTCCAAAAGCCAAATCGAAGCCCGTAGAGTGTTTAATGCGTGTAATCTAGTGAGAAGTTAAGAAGAAATCAAAGAAAACACAAGAATAGGGAGATGGATTTTAGAACAGAGGAGAGAAAAAGAAGAAGAGAAAGAAGAAGAAAATGAGGGAGAAACGACCTTAGCCCCCATATTTATAATGAAAGGGCGAAATTATCATTTTGTCCTTAAGAAATATAAAGAAGAAGCTTCTAGAATAAGGATAAAATCATCATTTCACATCGATTCGATCAAATGAATCGGGGGATTCATTCGAACAAATATGAATTCTGTTGAATGAACTGGGTTTCGATCGAATGAATCTGACACTTTCGAAGTCAGAGATCTCCCTAATTTTTTGTTTGAATAATCGGACATTCGTTCGAATGAAATAATCAATTCGATCAAACGAATTTGGGACCAAAATTTTTCAAGGAGTTCCTCCAAATTTTGTTCGAACGATCTGTTTTTCGTTCGAATGAAATGTTCTATTTGTTTGAACGAATTGCTCATTCATTCGAACGAATCTGGGATCAAGAATTCGTTCGAACGATTCGACCTATTCGTTCGAACGAATTACACATTTTCTCTCAAATCCTTCCCTTAATTAAAAAATATCATTAGGGTCTCACTCAAAATAAAACTAATATTTAATTTCATTGAGGTCCATGTGTTCACATCCGCAAAAAATCATCTTAAGCAATTCAACTCTCAAAATAATTACGAAATCACATCCACATGCATACAAGGTACAAAATGGATGCAAATGCATGAACAGTAAAAGTACAAATTATAAATATACCCTTGAGATCTAAGCACAGGGCTTACATATTATAATTCATATTATTTAATCTCTCTACTTTTACTAAGTCTGTGGTACTTTTACTAGCCATATTATATATAAAATAATATAAACAAATAATTAAGTAAAGTTATGTACATTTTAACTCACAGTGGATTAGGCTACAATAAGCTAATCTTATATTCGTTCAGATGTGATCGTAAGTACAGCTTCTTAGGATTACTCTTCTTACTTTGCACTGAAGCTGGAATAATCCGCTTTTCTTTAAATAACTGTTAAGTATACACGGTCTCTGAAACTTTAAGTATCCTTGTGAGTTATAGTGATCTTGGTCCTTTAATTTGTCTTTAAGCACTTATTTCTTATACAACCAAATCAAGAATAGTAAAACTAATCCTTCTTCAATGTATTGGTAAGCCGAGGTAGTTCAAGGCTGGATTTTTCGATGTTGTTTTCTTGTGCTTCCATAAATTTTTAAATTTTGAGTCTTCAAAATAAAATTCTTAGATCACGGATCAATTCGGCACGCTAAAATATCTTAGGGGACCAAAATTTGCCTTGATCGTAATTGGTTTGGGCCTTGAACTGGACCTAAGAAATTCTATCAGTTTAACTGAACCGGAAAAGGCTCGAATCGGACGATTTGGTTAGATCAAACTGTTTGATGAACTGGATATGGGTTGTATCGAGTTGGCTCGGATTGAGTTGGGTCTTGAGTAAATCGAACCGAACCGAATCGAGTTATATAAACCAAATTTGAGTCACTTTAAACTAAACCAAACTAGACCGGACTGTATTAAACTGAGCTAAACTGAATCGGATCGGAGTTGACTTGAATCAGACTACAGCTATAAGAATCTAATCAACACGTGGACTACACGCTCCCTGTAGGTGGGCTCCATGAGTCTTCAACCTTCGGGTGCGCGTAGTGCACGCGCTTGATGATTTTCTGGATTTTACAGTTTTCGATCGTTTTCGATGTCGATTTTCGACAAAATGGGTAACAATGGATTCATCTTGAAGAGTAGAGTGTCCCTGGACCAAGAAACATCTTAAATGAATGTCAAATCAGATCGAAAATTGAAGAAAATGATTCTACCGCTTTTGAACTTCTCTTTCTACAAAGCCAGGCTTTGATACCACTGTAGATTGCGATGATCATCGTCGTGAGACTGGTAGTTACATACAAAGACTTCCTAGAACTTGAAGGCAGAATAATACACTTCAGAATTTAAGAATTTGCACAATTCTCTCTTTAAAAAATATTAACTTTGCAAGGAGAGTTTGTAATAATCAAATTCTACCTTCTACTTCCTATTTATACTTGTTATAAATGATAATTACTGCTAAACAGTTGCATGATTCTGTTGGAACATAATCCATGATGAAAAGTCACGTGTCTTCATATACCCTATAGAATCATATAGTCTTCGATCATACTAACAATACTTTATTATATATTATATATTATATATTAAGAATAATGAACAAATAGTAAATAAGTAGTTTTTTTATTATATATTTATTACATGATAAAAATATTTAATTTAAATAATAATACAATCTAATTAATTTTTTTCTAATAATAAAAATTAATATAAATATAATGCTACTATAATATTAGTATAACAAAAAAAATCTGTTTAATTTTATCTTTTATCTTATTATAAAAATATTCAAATAAATTATATTTTATTAAAAAAATTAAAATTATTTAGAGAAAAAATATATCTAATTTACACTCAATCAGAATAAAATTTTAAATAAAATTATTAAATAATTAAGTAATATAATTACTAAAATAATTAATTATATCATAAACAAATTTATTTGTTAAAATTATTAAACCACTTTATATATCTTAAAATTGATATTTTTAATTTTGAGTGAGATAAATAATAATTATTAAATAAATATTATTTAAATAATAAAAAATTAAATTTTAAAAATTTTGAGTAATAAATTACCGAAGATTCTTAAATAATTAATCATAATTCGAGTTATAGGAATTGAAAATATAAGGGAAATAAATGATAATTATTTAATAGTAGCATTTAAGTGATAATATTTGATAAAACCCCTTTCAAGAATGATGCAACCATTACTACATATGATTGACACGTGGACCATAGTCGACATCCTAACCATTCGGTCTACTCTAAAAGTGTGCTCGCAAGTCAGGGGATCCCTCCTAAACTCACATGCAAGAGCAGCAAATGCTAGGTAAAGCCGCCCTCATACCGAAGCTAAGCACTTGGAGACGAAAGATTTTAGCTGTCGTTTTAATTTCCGAGTTGTAGTCCGTGTTAATTCAGTCAGATTCGTGGCGTAGTCAAGGTACACTCGGTATTCTTCTTTGCTTACGTTCTTTAGCTGGCTTGTTTTCAACATCTACAATTTTAACTTTCAAGTTATGCAATTCATTTTCTGTTCTTTAGCAACTGTAATTCGGATGGCATTTGTGAAAATTCGACGAACTTGATGCGTATGAATTTTATTTTATTGAAATAGATCTCCAATGAAAAATTAGGGTTTAGGGTTTTGCACTGTTACAATTGCTAAAAATGAGGTTGCATTTGGGAGTTCTTTGAGACTTTTAACAACTCTTGCTAATAGTTAAAAATGTTGATGTACACGTTTTTAATTTTTTGACTGAAACAGAGGAAGATGGTTTTACATAGCAGAAAAAATATTTAAAATGCCTCCGTAGGTTCTTAAAGAAAATGCTTTTACCTAACAAACTTTGTACAACAGCAGTCTCAAGTGCATTCTGCCAACTGTTGCAAAAAGGTTCTTGTCAGATAAAGTAGTTGTCTTCTGTTTTTTGTTCACGAAGGCCTCCAGCTTCTTTTCACAACATAAGGTTTTCCACTAATTTTTGTTTTTGTTTTAGGTGATCTGCATATGCTAGTAGAAGAACAAGTTGTATTTTTAAATGTTTGACTGAAATATACGGAAGTGGTTTTACATGGCAGAAAAACTATTGAAATGCTTTCTGAAGCAGCACTCGGTAGGTTCTTAGAGAAAACACTTTTACTCTTAACATACTTTCCACGGTAGCAGTATAAAGTGCATCCTACCAACTGTTGCACAAGGGCTTATTCCAGTCAAATAAAGAAATTGTGTTCCTTCTTTGTTCATGAACCTATAAAGCCTCCAGCTTCTGTTCACAGCATAAGGTTCCCCACTACTTTTTGTTTTTGTTTTAGGCTATCTGTACATGTTAATAGAAGAAAAATTTTAAAGTTTAGCCGGTCTAGCCCAAGTTGAATGAAGTTGTTTAGGAGTTGGGTCCAATTTTGCTTGAATCAAATTGTTTGGCTGTCAAGCATTTATTGATTGATCCTTTTTTTTTCTTTCCATATTATTATTTCAATATCTGTTTTTTCCTTCTACTTGGAGATAATTGTACTTGGTAGCATTATATAGCTTGATGGGGTCTCTAATATTGATACTGGAGAAATCACCATTTACTTAGTATTCATTCCAAATTAATGAAACTGAATTTATTATTATAAGCTGGATTTTCAGAATTAATATATGCTGATAAAATTTCGTGACTATTCTGATACGTTGCATAGGCATACTGCATAATAGATCAACCTTACACGTATATACTAAAATGGCTCTCATTTATATATATTATTACATGATGTACACTAAGTTTTGACTTTTCATTTCAGCATTTTGGGGTGAGAAGATATGAGTAAGAAAAAGAACCCTCTTGTTTTCTTAGATGTGTCAATTGATGGGGATCCTATGGAAAAAATTGTTATTGAGGTAATCATAATCCAAATCCCAAATTGTTATTTTATCATTTTAGTTTATTTTTGAGCTTTATCAGAAGGAAATATTAGGTTTCAGTTTGCATTTGAGGTGAATATTAATAATTCATTTTTTGGATGAGTAGCTTTTTGCTGATGCTGTTCCCAAGACTACTGAGAATTTTCGGGCACTGTGTACAGGTAATCCGAATAATCAGTTGTTGATTTTGTAGGCAGTTATTAGGTCTAGTATGTATGGCATGTAGGGCCTAATTTTATGATGTCTATCAGCTGTATAATTTCACTACATGGTGCTTGATGTCACTTTGTTTCTAATGTTTAGTAAATATACTGCCACTCTTTCATTTAGCCATTAATATTGTGCATTGAAGGGTTACAATTAGAGTAATTATGGAGGATCATGTAATATGTATTCATTTTTTTAAATCTAGTCCTGGTTGTTAGATTGTTTTCTATTAAAATGAGGTATTTGCGCCATTGCTTTTGGTTTTACGTATATCATGATGGCTTACTTGAAATGATAGCATGATAGGCTGCATTCTTCACGCACATCATCTAATAGTATCAAGCTATTACCTCTTTTTTTTTTTCCTTTTTTATTTTTTCCCAAGAAATTGATTAAAATCTTTAAATATGGAAAGAATGATATAGATGGGAAGGGGCAAGCTGTCCATGCAAAAAACAAAAGAAAAAAGTGGAGCCTTTTGACCAAAATAAGAATGACCACACCTAATCTTAGACGTTATTCAGAACCAAAAAAAAACAAAATGATTTCTTAAGTTTATTACCTCAACACTGAAAATGGCGTGAGGTCATGCTATTCACATGCGTGGAGTCTGTTTGTGCAACATGATACTTTTTATCCTAGTGAAGACCTGTTTGGTCTCTCCGAGCTTATAATCTCATAATTATAATTAGCAATAGCAAAAGAACATCTGTAATGATATAGTTAACTACTCAGCTGATGTTTGTAAAGTTGATTACCTCAACACCAAATAATATGAAAAGAAATCTTTGTTATTTTCTGATGCGTTTGTATCATTTTGGTGTAAAATATCAAGTTTCTCACTGGTATCACATGAAAACATTATTGCTGGTGAACAAATCTGTTATTATAACTTTGGACATTGTTCTTTGTTTTTTATTGACATTGGAAACCATTTGCCTGCATACTTATACAATTGAATGAACTTCTCTTTTGCTACTAGTTGGTATATGCAAATGCATTGCTGTTTGGTTGCACAATATTGTGGTAGACTTTGATGGGTTTGTGCTTTGATCCATTGTAGGTGAGAAGGGCATTGGAAGGTCTACTGGTAAACCTTTGCACTACAAAGGAACAATGTTTCATCGAATAATTAAAGGATTTATGGCACAGGTATGCTATTTTTCTCTGGTGTGAACCATTTTCATTATCAAGAATGTTTGTCGTGATACTCATGCACTGACAGTTTTGGCTTGATCTATCAGCTAGTTAAGATACTACAGTTATAATCTTTACTTTTACAATATGGGTGAAATAACTCAGGAGGGAAGATATTATTGAAATTAGTGAAGGACGGATTGTTCTGCTTTTACTATTTTGTTTTAAGGAGGTGTTAAAGGTTTTGGTGGTTTTTGTTGGACTGGGGATTGACTTTACTTTTTATTTGATCATACATTAACTATCCAACTTTTTTCTCCAACAGGGTGGCGACTTTTCCAAGGGAAATGGTGTGCTCTTTTATTCCCACATTCTTTTAGACGATAAATTTTCTTTCTTGAGCGTAGATACTGTGTTTAACTTCTATATTTATGCCGAGACTTGTAAGAACAACCTTTAATTGGTTTGCAGGCACGGGTGGTGAAAGTATATATGGAGGCAAATTTGCTGGTAAGTTTCCTGTATATGAAGATTAATGTGCATGCATGGTGGATTTTATTCTTGATTAAATCTGAAGTTTTATATTTTTGCAGATGAGAATTTCAAACTGGAGCACAATGGTCCTGGTATTCTCTCTATGGCAAATAGCGGTGCAAACACAAATGGATCTCAGTTCTTCATAACCTTCAAACGGCAACCCCACCTTGATGGGTATTTATCTTGTTATGATCTTATTTTCTTGCATATTAACTTTTAACCATAATACCTCTGAAACTTCTTCCAACTTTTTTTTCTCCACTTCACTATCTTGTAAAGTTTAAAGTTGTATTAGGATGATGGTTTGTCTATTTTTTCAGGCTATCATATTTTCACTCATTGATCATTTGCAGGAAACACGTTGTTTTTGGAAAGGTTGTGAAGGGATTGGACATTGTTAAGAAAATTGAGCAAGTGGGAACAGCTGATGGTAAACCTGGCCGGCCTGTTAAAATTATAGATTGCGGTGAAGTCTCTGAAAGTAAAATTCAGGATGGCAAAGAGAGAGGTAAAATAAAATCTACATGAGTCTTACGTGTGATGCATGAATTTCCTTATCCAGTTGCTCTTAATTGTGTAAGACATCCTTTCTTGTTTCAGTATATAATTCATACCTTCTTGTTTTTCTCAGGCAAAAAGAAAAAATCAAGCCATGTTTCTTCTTCCAAGGATAGTTCTGATGAAGAAGCCATGCAAAGGAGCAAAAAGTCATTGAAGAAAAGAGTTAAGAAAAGGAAGAGGAGATACTCTTCATCTGACTCATACAGCTCTGACTCCGATTCTGACTCTTACTCTTCAGAACTTGATTCAGATTCAGAATCCTCACCATCTGAATCAAGTTCCTCTGGGGATAGAAGACGCAGGAAGAGGAAATCAGTAAAAAGAGGTAAGCAGGAACTTGGGAGAAGAAAGAAGGATGGGCGAAGGGAGAAGAAGAAAAGTCAGCGCGATAAACGACGGAGACGAAGATCTAAAACGTCTGGTCTATAATTTGTTATAGTTTAGATAATATTTTCTCCCACCCCTCACCCCCATTCTCTGTTTGCTTATATTTGTTGATAATGATGTTTATAGGAGTTTGGATAGCTTAAGTGATACTGAGAGTGAGAGTATTAGTAACAGCAGCAGTTCTGGTGATGTAAAAATTGGTCGCCGCCGTTCAGCTTATAAAACTGGTACTCAACGCATACTGAATGCCTCAGAATCTTGACATGTTATTCTATTTATTCTTACAGTTGCAGACTGTTATGGTGTGTGAGTAGTGGTTGTGCGAGTGAGACTGCAGTGTCTTGATTGGATTTACATCAACAATTAGACACTTTTATCCTAACTTGGGTCTCACTTTGACCTTGCAGATGCGGGGAAGAAATCGAAAGCCTCTCCCTTAGGAAAAGGAATCGTAGGACATCAAAGGACTCATGATTCTAAGGCCACCAAGGACAGCTCATCACATGAAGAAGGTGAAGTATATCTGAAGAATGATAAGTTTGAAAACAATGGACAGGGAACTGAAGCAAAATCTGACAGAAATGCTGATCAGAATCCCCATTCTGAAAACTCTAGCAAATCCAGGTTTTGCTCTTCGATTGCTCCTTTTCTGCTTGAATATCTGAATGTTTTGTTGTTATTTGTTTTGATCATATGTTATTATATTGATAAAACCTTTTATGACTATATTAACTGACAGGAGCACAAGTCGTAGTCCCAGAAGAAGATCAAACAACAGATCTAGGAGCAGCCCTAGCATGAGTCCTAAAAGGAACCTCGTGAATGAGGGTAGAAGTTCTCAGAAGAAGTCAGGTGATCAGAGTCCTGCCCACAGAATATCTGAACCTTCTGCTTCTAACCATGGATGGGGTTTGTCTCGGAGCCCATCTCCTGATGGTGGTCCAAAACGCATTAGGAAAGGACGTGGCTTCACTGAACGCTATGCTTTTGCACGTCGTTACCGCACTCCAGAGCGTTCACCTCCTAGATCATACCAGTATGGTGGAAGAAATATTCAGGAAAGGACCCGAGATAGGTAATCATAATTTCATATAACTGAGTTAAGCCAACATTGCTGTATAATTGAATATTTCTTCCATCTTTTGTTGTATAATTGAATTTTGCGCCATTCTTTTGGGAAGGTATTCACATCACAGGGGTTATTATGAGCACACTCCACACAGGCATTACAGAAGTCCACCAGGAGGGCGGAGTCCTCGCAGGTCTTTTCTCTCACCCCTCTTTCTTTTTTTTTCTTTTTTTTTTTTATTGGTGATGCTTATGACATGAAATTTACCGTGTCAGTGCCTCTCTCTCTTTTCTGTGGCCTTTTTACTGTACTACATTCCATTTCTGTCATGCTCTTTAATGATGACAGGACCTATCACCTATGGTCTTATTTGCCAGGAAAAGTTAGACAAATTAAACCACTGGCCTTGTGTTAGTGGCACAGTTCCGTTAATGCTTGTATAGAGTTTTGAAATGCCTGTATATGGTTCTGTTGATTGGATTGCTACAATAATCATTTTAACATTGGAGTAAAATTATATATTTTGCATTTGATGCAAGTAGTGTTGAATGTACTTAAAAAGAGTTCTAGAAAGAGTTGCTCACTGCACTACATGACAGAGTAATGCAGATCTTGTTAAGCAGAGGCGGAGCCAGCCATGGATTGGTTAAGGCTCCAATCCCATTTAAAAAATTTTCTCCCAAATGGGTTTAAGGTGTTTCAAGTTTCAATAACTTTCCAGCCCCCAGTAAAAATGTGACCAACAAAATAACTTTTTTGAGACTGATTTATTCTGTCAAACTGACAAACAGCCACAACTAAAGCTATTAATCTATATCTTTGATTTTTTCCCTAGATACCAACGCAGGAGGAGCCGAAGTAGGAGCATTTCTCGCAGTCCGGATGGTTATCGTGGCCGTTACAGGGATCGTAGCCTGAGCAGGAGCCCAAGCCATAGTCCTAGTCCGAGAGATAACCGTCCCCCCATTAGTGAGGGGTTAAAATCTCGTTTAGGTCCAAAAGTTGATGAAGAACACTCTCCTGCCAAAGGTAGATACAGATCAAGATCCAGGTCCAGGAGCCCGGGATCTTCTCTCTCTAAATCTCCTGAGGTTTCACCACCAAAGAATCATGATAGAGCGTTACCTAGCAGGTCTAGATCAAGCTCACCATCTGGGCACAGGGGCCTAGTTTCCTATGGAGATGAGTTCTGAAATGGAACTCAGTCGTGAAAGTTGAGATTTGTTTTGCTAAGGTCTATATGAAACAATGTATGCTTTGGAATGGTACCTTGCATAACGATTATCTTATGCATATGAGATTAGGATTGTGCTCTGCATTACAGTGTAAGATATTTAGACCTTCAAATTCGTTTACTTTTCTTGGATTTATAATACTTTTGCGGATTAGAATCTCTAACCCAACTGTTGGAAAACCAGAATTCGTTGTGGGTCCGTATATGCACGTTGCAGGTAAAGTATCTTGGTCAATTCAAATCACAAAGCAATCATCAGAATGAGTATTCTTAAACCGAGTGAGGATGAAAATTGTAAGGGTAATTTTGAAATTTTATTATTGAGTGGCAGTAGAAACACAAATTTTTTTGTACTCCCTCTTATATATGAATGGATGCAACATTTTTTATGGGTTAATAAAATATATAATTAATATAATTATTAAACATAAATAATTTAAATTTTCAGAATTTATTATTAAACAATATTAAAAATACAAATTTTTTATATCCATTTTAGTATATAAATTGATATAATATATTACTATTATTAGTTAATAAAAATATAAAATAAATATAATTTTTAAAAATAAATAACTTAAAATTTGAGAATCTAATATTGAATAATGTTAAGAATACAAACTTTTTGTACTAATCTTTGTGTAAAAACTAATCTAACATGTTATTATTAGTTAATAAAATATAAAATTAATATTATTACTGAAAAATAAATTATCCAAAAGCAAATAATGTGAATCTTAAAACAACAAATAGAATCATATGATATGACAATTTGCAAATGAATTTGTAAAAAAGAAAAATTATCCCTCATGTCATTCTTTATTATTTTACTCTCATCTGCAACCGAAAGCTACAGTGATATGCCCAGGCATGCCTGATACATCATCTAAGTAAGAAATAATTTACATGCCATTTGATTGTTCTTAAAAATCCACGTTAATATGCAGTTGGAAATTATTAGATACAAAATAAACACAAACTGAGAAGCGTCACAAGCGGGAGCGGTAATCTCATATCAGATTGGTTGTCCTTTGGGTACAATTTGATCTTTGAGCCACATGTATATAGGAACCAACACATAGTATGTTGCAGCCAAGGCACCCAATAGCAAACGCAGCAGGAATACAAATGGTTTTACAGGCTTTGACACATCCTCTGCCTTCGGACCAAGCTAAACGAAACAAAAATGATCATAAGTACAGTAAAGACAGTAGCAACATGGAACTGCATTTCTGAGCCATACATATTACCGTTAGGTGTCAAATCTGGCACATAGAAGTATAGACACTGTTGGAATTTGATTTTGAAAAATGATAAAATTTTCTTACCTTACATTTGATATGAACACACTAAATTTTTTCATGTTAGGAGTTAGCCCATAATTTCACTGTGTTGACTGTAGACTAACCAACAATCGTTGTTACAATGAAGACAATAATAGACATACAAGTGAAACAATGGAATGATGATGCTGAACCACAACCCTGAATGTATATCACAACCTCTCTGGTAAACCCAATATTCTTAAAGAAGAAGAACAATCAAATGAAATCATTTTTCAAACAATCCACTTGCAGCTTTGAAAGTTGTAACATATCATCTCTATGCTTTTTTAAGAAACAAATAGAGAGAGAGAGAGAGAGAGAGAGATATTCTCATAACAATGAACCAAAACAGTGCGGAATCTATACCATGTAAAAGTTCTGAATTGCACAAGCAATCAGATGTATAAATATACAACTCTAAAGCTTTATTTGTTCCACTTATTAACTAGTCTTTTACAACTATGCAACTGTATACTGCAGCAGGTATAGTTGTTAACAGATATGGTTATCATCAATAATTATGTTATACCACTATTGTTAAAATAGTATTGTTGACATTATCATTCTTCTTGTTCTAGTTTTCTAAGAACCCATAACATCTCATTGTTGATTGTAAATTTGTGACCCAAGATGAACTTAACTCTCTAATTAACAGATAACTAAATTAAAAAAGATACTCAACATTACACATGTCTATATCTCAATTCTCAAATTAACTCAATAGACTCAAAAAATGGGTTTATGTTGGCCAAAGTAAGATTATGAGAAATGTCGCAGGGAAAAGGCAAAAAGAAAACAAATTATGAGGTTTTATGGTAATATCATAGGCTAACCAGTAGGATGTCAGGTTATCATTGTTAAAGTTAACTTGCAGAGGTTTAGCTTTTGTTTTTTCACACAAGTTTTCTTTAATCTCATTGAAGTAGTCAAACAGTCATACATTTGAGAGAAGATGTTAGGTAAGAGACACACACAAATACATAGAGTTTGGATAGACAAAGCAAAAAATTCAGATTTAACCAAACACCAAAGAATGCATTAAGAATTATAAAACAGTTACCTGCAATGGGGAGTCCCCGGATGCAGGTTTAACACCTGTCACAGAACATCCCATGATCAGTCCATGCCGACGAACACCACGATACCATTTTGGGCCAATCCTTTTCAATTGAACATCCTTGAATCCAGCTTTCTGGAACCACTCAATGTATTCTTCCTCTTTTGGGAACAACATCCAAACATCAGCAAAGAAGCGAGATAACCAAAATGTCGGATACACAGGACCAATTATACAGGCCTTTCCTCCTAGTTTCAGTACTCTGTATGCTTCCTTGATACCACGTTGTGGATCTGGCCAGTACTCAATACTGAGAAGACAAACATATAATCTCCATAAGGCATACTAGAACAATGTAGGCTTCATTTTAATATTGTGTGTTGTGCTTTGGAAGCAAAGTTAAAAAAGGTTTGTTAATACTAATTTCCAGTGGGACCCGCACATTTTTATGTGATAGAGCTTTCATTGCACAACAGCTGTGGCTTAAATGCTACCAGACCACAATAACAAACAGAGCTGTAATCTCTCTCTCTCTCTCATTCAAAGTAAGCAAATCTTGAAAATAAACCCCCTCACAGATCTAACACACACGCGCAGATGCATTATGTGTATGTACTAATTTGATTCCAATACATAATAAACAAACAGATCAAGAGATGACTACTAAGTATAAATTTTGAAATAAATGAAAATAATATTGTTTTTGGGGGGCAATGCATAAGTATACACAAGCACACAGTAGCCCAAGAACAACCATAGAATTAAAACAAATGCAATTTTAACTCTCCTCCATAATCAAACATTAAAAATTACCAGCTTATGACGTTTTAGATTGAAAAATAAAAACACAGGGGCAGTGTATACACATTTCAAGTAAACCAAGAAAGTAAAGAATTTGCCAACTAAAAGAATTCAAATGTACCTTCCAGCAGAAATGTATCTATCTGCATAATCAGTAGCAAACGGTAAATCTTCGGCATCACCCTCAATTATCTTGCACTCCTTCAATGGCTCTTTTTGCTTAGCCTTAGCAAGCTGGTGTGGTGACTGATCGAGAATTGTTACATTCTTGGCGTCCACATGCTTAACAATACCAAGAGTGGTAAAACCAGTGCCACCACCGACATCAACCACTATCATGTCCCTGCTACTGAGATCGGCAGGCTCAAGCGCGTCATCTCTCATGTCCTCAGTCCAATGACCGGGGTTTATTACATGGTCGTACACAAATGAGAGAAATCTGTAGAACCAAAATGCCTCTTTTTTGTGTTGAATGAATCTCGGCTGTGAAGCTGGTCTAGAATCAGATAAACTGCAGTTAATAGACTTCGTTGTTCTTGCCTTTGAGATTACACTCAGTTTGGGAATATGCTTCCCGTGAAAATCTGAGCCCAAGAAACCTAACCCCTTCGGAGTTACTCCTTTCCTGAACGTAAGGTTTTCAGCTCCGTTGAGCACCGAATGAGCCATGGATTGACAAAACTAAGAAATCCCACAAAGGAAAAATTATGAATTCAATTATTTTAGAATCAAAATAAAGAATACCCAAAAGTTGTTTTGGATTGTCAATTGTTATAAAACAATAAATAAAATAAACGAATAGAGAAGGGAAGTAGTAGAGAGTACGACTTACCAGTTTTTAAGTGGAGTGAGCTCAGTTCAGACAAAATGTTTGTGCTGTGTGTTGAACTAAAAACACGAACCACAGGCTTTGGTCTGGACGATACGATCACAAATTCACACACTACACACAATCAAAGAAAATGAAAACTATCTTATTCCTGTGTGTGGTCCATCGAACGGTTAGTGTTACCAGGCAAGCAGTCGGGCACCACAGAAAATTCTCCTACTAGCTGTCATTTAATTTATTGACCTCTCAAGAATTAGGCTTATTAATCGGAAGTTTTTTTTCAGATTATTGTTTGTTTGCATGAGTATAATAATTACTAAAAAATTAAAAATATATATATAAATTATAATAACTAATAATTAATGGTGAAATTGGTATCTTAACAATTTTACAAGATAAAAAAGAGATGATTTTAACATTTACCACCCTTAAAATTTGATAAAATAACAATTAAGCCACATTAGTTGACCACAGTGCTTTTCGTTAGTTTACCAAAGTATCCGTAATATGAAATTTAACATTTACCACCCTTAAAATTTGACCACAGTGCTTTTTGTTAGTTTACCAAAGTAGCCGCAGGCCTCAGTCTTCCTACACGCAATATGTCCCATATACGTACTTAGAATAGTTGATTTTCATTTAATTTTAAAAATAAATTTATAAAATAGAAAAATATATTTGATTATAATAATTTTAATAAAATTCAATTGTATTATAAGTGACATGGTTTTTACTCGTAGTAATCATTATAAGATAGAAAATAAATATACTACTATAATCACTAGGTCTCATAATCAAACTCTAAGAAAAGGACTAATTTTTTTTTTTAAAATAACAACACATATATTGTTTAAAAATTTTTTTATATTTTAAAAGAACATCATTTATGAAAATATATAACATCGTAATGATAAATTGAATTTAAGATATATGATTTAAATATATATCTTGAATTTGATTTTAATCAATTATTCGTGATTTAAATAGAATATTTGAACGGTGGTATATTCAGATAATATCTTCTCAAGACGAAATCAAATCCTTTGAATTATTAAAAAAAAAAAAGTTTTGGATTATCTTTATATATATATATACTTAAAATATACAAGTTAATATGTGTTTTATATTTTTGAAGTGGATAAACAAGAGGCAAGTAGGCAAGAAAATGGGTGTGAAAGGAGTAATTGGCGGCAAAATTTTTTGATTGAAGAAAAGAAATTTTTCACCTGTTGGTAGGACAAAGTAGGACCATTAGGCAATTTTTTTTTCTTCTTATAATTCTTTCTTTATTTTCTTCTTCTTCTGCTTCTCCTCCTCCTTCTCTTGTGTCACAAATTCAATTTTAAAAACAAGATTAGTACTTAGCTAAACAAAGTGATTAAATTTTAATTTGTACTAATATGATATTTTATGGAAATAGGCTTAAAAAGAACAATATATAATTTTATAAAAAAAATTTAATGCTTGTTAATTAATATCAAAATTACCCGCTTTAAATTTTAATTAATTGGTTTATTATACTACAATTACAAGCGCTTTATATAAGATTTGAGAACATTTATTTGTCTACTTTATTTTACTTTACTTGTACTCTTAATTAATGCAACTCATACACTATACATACCTACATTCATACATACATATATGTTTTTTGGGTTGCTTTTCATTGAGGGTTTTCACTTGATTAAACCTAATCCATTCCCTATAAAAGTAAATTATTGGTGGCTTATTTGAATCCTTTTTTTTAATGATGGGGTTATTAATTATTATTTAAATAATTGATCTTCTTTAATCTTCTTCTTTTGAGGCAGCCACATTCTCAGAACTTATCTGCACCATTGACTTTTTTATTTTTAAATATTAAAAAGCAAACACTTTACTGTAATATGGCAAAAATCGACTTTTGAGCATATTCTTGCCTCCTTCCATTCAAACCAGAACCCAATTTCTGATATTTTCAAAATTAGAAAGTTTAATAATAGTTAAATCGAAAATTTTAGATGATATAAATATATCACCTTTTATATTTTTATTTATTTAATTTATGAAGTGCATGAGACTGAATATTCATATTTAAAAAATGATTAAAATAAATTTGAAAATATTTTTTTATTTTATATAGGAGAAAACATAAATCTCGGTGTTCAAATTATTATGTCCAATTGAATACAAGAATAATTTTAAATAAAGTCATCCAACATTTAAGGATCACTCAATATTGTGGTATAAAAGCTGATTAAAACTCTTTGATTACTCAAATTTTTATAAAAAATATATTTTTTAAATTTAAGCACAAAATCAATACAAAAGTAATCATTAAATATATTCTTATCTACTAAATCACGTCTCTTTTAGATAAATTTGAAAATCTTTAAATATAAAGAGACTGAAGGTTGTAATTTTGAGAATAAAAATGAAATTATAGAATAATAAATGTGATATTTTGCTAAGGAGTGCACGATGTGAAAAACCAAAACATTGCAAAAGTTTGGAGAATTTTGTTTATTTAGAATACAATACAAAATATTTCTTCCTTTTGGTTATTCATCATAACGATTTCAAACTCGTAATTAACCCTAATTCACTCTTAGAAAATTTAACATGCCAACTAATTATATACAGAACTTTTCTTTAATATTATTTTTAGCTAGATTAACTTAATTTTTACTTGATTTTATTTTTATAATTATAATTTTTCTTTAATAAAAAACGTAATTATCTTTTTCTTTTAATAATTTATTAAATGAGCTTTGACATGAAGTTTAAATTATCATTTTTCTAGGTCAAATGTAGAAGACAAGCTTGTATTTGAAATTCCTTTAAATGAGGTTAATTAATAGTAAAAATTAATCATAACACCTAATTAATTATGTCAAGGGGTTCAAACTATGACCAATCACATCCCTAATACCTTTATATATATATATATATAATTAATGTTATTCGTTTTCCAAGTTGTTTTTGATTCAATTTTACTTCAATATATTTTAAGTAATTCATATTAACAAATAGAAATATTCAAAAATATTTATCACTTTGAATAAAATCTTTTTTAATTAATTGCATTAAATTTCTTTTTGGCTATATTTACTATAAACAATTAACACAATATAATTCACATATATAATTACTTGATTAATTCATCCATCTTTTATATTGACTAAAACAATATCGTGAATTATTTGATAAGAGTTTCAGAATAAAAAATAAAGAAGAATTTAGCTCTCAATCCATATCAAATAGGACAAGTATAGAAAGTGATATTAGTTACAAATTTAGAAAAATGAAAAATGAAAAAAATCACAATCAAGTCATCAATAGCTTTACGCACATTGAAAGATGATGTTGGGCCATAATTCCATTTTCAAATCACTATCATCAACTGTGATCCACCCACAATTCCAATCACTAATTATTAATTTTCTTATTTTTTTTAAAAAAATTAGTATTGAAGATCAAAGGTTGGTGATTTGAACATGCATGATTTGTCAAAATCATGTGGTACACCATCAAATTTAGAATGGTGACATTACATGGGATGCTTTGTGATGCTTTGCCTAATTCTTGTTTTCTTTTGATCATTTATAAATTACAATGAGGGCATGAATCAAACATTGTATATTTGTATTTTATATATAATTTCATAAAAATTTGTTCCATTTTGATAAAAATTATGCATCGTATAATAAAAGTTGTTAGATCATAATAAATGCCCATTTCAATTCAAGGTGTGTGCCAACCAATTACATTATAAAAAATTATATATAATGTTTTATAAAAATAAATTATGTGATTTGAAATTTCAAATCACTTGTAAATAATTTCTTTTTGTATTCAGTATAAAATATCTACCTTTATAGTACTTAAATTATAATATTTAATTAAATATATAATTAATATTAGATGCAATCGTATTATATGCTCAACGATCACTCAATGTTGTGGTGTAGAGGTTAATTAAAATTTTTAACAAGAATAACTATCTATTATATCTTTAATCACCAAATCATACTATTTAAAAATATTATAAATAATTTATCAATTAAATCAACTTATGCCCACAAAAAATTATCTAATTATCAATATCTTTAAGGCAATTTAATTAAAATTTTTTTTAAATATTGATTAGTGTTGTTTTTCTATTTGCAACCCATAAATTAGGTACACAATATGAAGTTTAATCAATGTAACTTTTCTTTTAATTTGTCATAATATTGGTTTATTTGTCATCTAATCTTATTAGAGTATGTTATACTAATCAATACAATTTGAAGCATTTTTGAGCTAATTTTTCTTCAATGAATTAATTGCACGTAGTCAATTTCTGACATGAATTATCAAAATTATTAGTTTAGTTGACTGAAACAAAATTGATTAAAAATGGTTTCCAACTTTCAATCGCCATGGCGGCACGGCAGTCCACAAATCTTGACCACAATTAATATTTATTTAGTTAATTAATGGCAATTAATTAATCACATTTATATATTGAAACAAAGGATGACTCATCCTTTGTTTCAATAT